>PVKA01016581.1:0-47638 GCA_004027165.1 Ctenomys sociabilis
TGTGTGTATAGACAGTACAGTTGGGATAGATAATGCTGTGCTTCTACATAATTCTATGATAGGCAAGATCTGCACTAATGGTGGTTGGACAGGATATTATGTTGGCTTTTAGTGCTATGGTCATCCACTAGGTAAATAATTATTGAATTTTTGATATAATTCAGCTATAAAAAAACCTGTAAATATAATATCATGTATGTACCTTGTACAATACCAAAATGTTATGAAAACAGTTTGCAATGTATTAATTCATTGAATGTGTATGGTTAAGGTGTCTTGAAACTGTCTGATTGACATTTGTATTTTAATAAAATAAAAATAAATGGAAAAAAAATTGCTCTCTGTGAAAGCCTGAGAGAATATTTTCTCTTCCTGTGACTCTTCTTAAGCACACTCTGCATTGTCAATCACTTTCCTCTGTGGACCCATAATCTCCTTGATCAGAAAATTTGGGACACCAGTGAATTACAGAATGTTACAGTACAGGTTCTCCTATATCCTGAGTCTTCACTGACTTTGAATGGAAAGAAAACAGCCCTCACCCCAGATTGATGTACACTGCAAACCTATTCTTTTAAAATCAGTGAAGCAATAAGATACTTCCATAACAAAGAACAGCTGAAGAACTTCATGGACACCAAATCAGCTTTACAAATGTACTGAAGATGTATTAGGATGTGACAATGAAGATCACAAATCCCACGAGCACTAATAGAAAGAAGTCACTAGGCAAGACAAACAACTGAGCAGAGGCATAAGGCAGGGAATCAATAGGAGGAAAGCAATATTGCAGGGATGATACAACACAGTCAGTTATACACATCAATGTAGATGACCTCAGTTCAGAGATATATAAGCAGACTGGCATACTGGATCAAGACACAAGACATAACAATATGCTGCATGCAAAGAACATTATTTAATTCAAAAAGAAGTTCACAGACTGACAGTCAAATGGTGGGAAAGAATACTCCATGTAACAGAAATCAGGTGCAAATCAGGGGAAGATACTTTATTTGCAGACAATATGAACTTCAAGCCAAAGCTGCTCAAAAGAGACAAAAACGGTCACCACATACTTGTTAAGGGAAAACTCTAAGAGAAAGCAAAACAACAATCATAAATATATATGTACCAAATATCACTGCACCACACTTCAAAAACAAATATTAATGAGCAGTAATACAATTATAATGGGGAATCTTAATGCCTCACTGTCACAGATAGATCAACGAGACCAAAAACCCAACAAGTAAGTATCAGAACTGAACCAAACCTGTGGACAAATGGACTCAGTAAGCAATTTCATTGTGTTTGACCCAACAGCATCAGAATAGAAAATCTTCTCAGTTGTGCACTAGCTATTCTCCAAAACTGACCACATAATAGCCCACAGATCATGCTTAAGTGCAAAAGAATTGAAATTATCCTATGCATAACATAAAAAAAATAGTATAGGGAGCTTGGAAATTACTGCTACAAAAGAAATCACACAAACTCCATAAAAACGTATGAATTAAATAACACCCTTCTGAACAACAAGTGGACTATAGAAGAAATTGAACAGTATCTATAATTGAATTACAATGTCAATACAATGTACTAGAACTTATGGGACACAATGAAATCAGCCTCAAGAGGAAATTGAATACTAGTGAATTGTCACTTAAGGAAAAGAGAACTAGTTAAAAAACCTATTGTTGAACCCCAAACGTCTAAGAAAGAAGAAAAAAAATCAAACCCAAGGTCATATAAGTATGGGAATTACAAAGATCACAGCAGAAATGAGCACCACTAAAACTTAGGAAACAATGCAAATGATCAAAAAATAGAAGTGTTGGTTCTTGGAAAGATTAAATAAAATTGATAAAATCCTACCTAACTTTATCCAAAAAAGATAAGAAAATACTCAAATCCATACAATTAGAAGTTAAAAGGGTAAAATCACAATGGATTCTACAGAATTTCAGAAAGCTATCCATTTCAACTTTTGAGAATCTTTAAAAACATGGAAAACATAGAAGAAGTAGACAGATTTCTAGAAACAAATGAATTGTGAAAGCTGAATCAAGAATATATAAAATTCTAGGGGCCACAGAGATGGCTCAGTGGAATAAGTGCTTTGCTGGCAAGCACAAGGACCTGAGTTCAATCCCTGGTTCCACCAAAAAAAAAAAAAAAGAATATATAAAATTCTAAGTAACTCAATATCAATCAATGAAATTGAAAATCTATTTGAAAATTTACCAATAAAGAAAAACCCAGGTCTTGATGGATAGTATACCATCACTCCTCACACTCTTAAATGAAGTTGATAAGGAAGGAATATTCTGAAAGTCATTCCTAGAGGCAAGTACTACCCTAATACCAAAACCAGAGAAGGAGCCAACCATAAAGAAAACCACTGGCTGATCTCACTAACAAATATATGTGCAAAACTCTTCAGTAAGATACTCACAAACACAATTGCAGCAAATAATGAAGAAGATTATATACCATGACCAATAAGGCTTCATCCCACAGAGAAAAGGATGGTTCAATACATGCAAATCATGGTTCAATATACTGAATTGCAGATGACCTGATTCTGCATGTAGAAGACCCCAAAGACTCCACCAAAAGACTTCTAGATTTATAATCAAATTTAGCATCATGGCTAGTACAAAGTCAACACTCAAAAATCAATAACATTTCTGTACACAAACAACAAACTCATTGAGAAAATAGAGAAACAACACAATAGCATTTACAAATAGAAATACATAGGACTCAACCTAGCAAAGAAATTAAAAGATCGTTACATTGAAAACTGCAGTACTCTTTGAAAAGAGGTTGAAGAAGGTATCAGAGAATGAAATGATATCTACTGCTGTTGTGTAGAAAAATCCAGCATAGGGGCCGGGGAGATGGCTCAGTGGAATAAGCGCTTCCCTGGCAAGTGCAAGGGCCTGAGTTCAATCCCTGGTTATGCAAAAAAAAAAAAAAAAAGGCCACATTTTCCAATTTTTTTTTTGCTGAACCAGGGATGGAACTCAGGCCCTTGCATTTGCCAGGGAAGCATGTATTATACTAAGCTATCTTCCCAGCTCCCCAAATTGTTACACAGATTTAACACAATCCCAATCAAAATACTATTAGCATAATGAGTATTTTACCCTGATACCAACATCAGAGGAAGAGCCAACCAAAAAGAGAACCACAGGCCAATTTCCCTAGATGGAAAAATACTTGCTCACGAAAGCGGAGAAAAGCATCCACAAAATTCATTTTGGTTGAGAAGAAAACTATAATGGCAAACAAAATTCTGTGCAACAAAAGCAAGATGGGGGTATCACACTGTGATCAGGAACATCATGGGATTGGCAAAAGCAAAACAAAATAAAAAACAGAGTCAAAGATCAGCAGAACAGATTAGAATATACAGAAACAATTCCAATCATGCCCATCTTATCCTTGACAAATGGGCCAAACACATTCACTGTAACAAAGCCTCTAATAAATGGCACTGGAAACATTGGCTTTCCACACACCAAAGACCAAAACTAGAACTGCGCCTCTCACAATGCACTAAAGTAAAATCAAAATGGAACAAAGATCTAAAACCTTTCAAATGGAAAGGACCAATCTAAAAATGAGCACATTTCAAAGCTGAAGAAGTACAAAATGCAAATAATCATGTTTAAAAAATGTTCAGCATTACTGATCACTCAAGAGATGAAAATTAAAACAACACTGAGATTCTATCTCACTGAATGGCTGTTATTAAGAAATCAACCAATAACAAATGCTAGAGGGGCTTTGGGTAAAAGGAACCCTTCTCCACTGTAGGTGGGAGTGTAGACTGGTACAACTGCTATGGTAATCAGTGTGGTGAATCCTCAAGAAAGTAGGGCAAGAGGCTCCATTTGATTCACCCATTCCCTCCTTGGTATTTTCCCAAAAGAATTAAAAGCATCATACCAGAGTGATAGGTGCACATTCATGTTACTAGAATACAGTTGGCAACAGATAAATTTTGGAAACAGCCCAAATGCCCAGAGACTGATAACTGGATAAACATATGGTTTCTTCTTAACACAGTGGAGTATGACTTAGTCATAAAAGATAAGCTTGAGAATTTTGAGGTAAATGAGCGCACCTTGAGATCTTACACTTGGGTGAAATAAATTGGATGCACATGTGTAAATAGTGCATTGTCGCTGTGGTATGAGAGAGTGAAAGTGTAAATAAAAACCAAAATTTATAATAGTTATTGTGAAACAGGAAGAAAACGTCCAAAAGAAAAGGGGAGATTATTTGGGGAAAAGGGGAAAGGAAGGAATGGAAAAGAAAAATTGAGAGAAGAAGGAAAAACTGGAAACAAAGTTTTACAAATAAGGGTGTAGAGGAGCTAAGAAGAGGAAAACAGGGAAAAAAAAGAAGAATCAAGGTAATTTGTGTATGTGACATATTTTTAATTAAAAAAAGAATTTTAAAGCATCAGTCAGTGCCTATGGCGATAATTGCCTTCTATGGAGCATTATTTGTAAATTACTATAATAAAATTTTACTTTATTATTTCAGTCTTTATCACATATGTGTAATTTGTTCACAGGGACAGTCGTTTGTGTGAGTCTTCAGTTTTTCATGCACTTAGCTTCCTGGGGAACAGTTCCAGTTAGGGCTACATCCTCCCAATTTCAATCTTTACTATGTGAAACACGCAAAGCAAACTGGGGGCCTTTACCGAGGAGCATCTCGTAATGCAGCCAAGCTTGTATGACAATGGGAAGGTTTCAAAAATGGGAATTCCCCAAGATTTCCCACAAGCAATGTGTCTAGACAGGCTGAATGTCACCTAAAACTTTAAGTGGAGGAGGAGAGACAAGACGCAGGTTTTGACACAAGCCAAGTATTTGCATAGAATTTATAGTAAGTGGGTTAAGTGGATTTATTCATTAAAAATTAGACAAGGGGCTGTAGTGCAGTTATATAGTCTAGAATATACCATAGCATGTGCTTGCCATGTGGCAAGTCCTGGAGTTCAATACCCAGCAGAACCCAAAAGATCCTAGAAAAGTTAATACACATTAATATTGAAGTGAACTATGGAATATCAAATAGGATATTTGTCATGGGTATAATTTCAGGTGTAAGAGGGTGGAAAAACAATACGATTTTTCAGTTTGAAGCTCTGTGCACCCCGCTTGTGGAACATACTGAAATATCATTTAAAAACAGAAAGAAAAGGAAAATCCCCAACTCTGCTAGTGCTTCATTTGCATACCACATCCACTTCTGTTCCTTTCACTTATTTCAGGAACACACTGCATGGAGATCTTTGGTTGGATGCAGTGTTAAAGCTAAGATGCCCAATCTTGATTTCATTCACTTACTCTTTGAGTTTACAGTGACTGTTTACTGAGGATCTGTTATAAATTGGGTTTGTGTCTTTTTAAAAAAATATATCTAGTATGGGTCTGCCTGGTCTCACTACACAGATCGGACTCTAGTGATCCTCCTGTTTCCAGCCTCCCAAGCACTGGGATTACAGGTGCGCACCACCACCATGTCCAGTCTCAGTCACTGTCTCAGTGTGCCCTGGAGGCAGGGCTGGCACAACACATGGGAGATTGAACCCTGGTCCCTGAGCTTGACTAAGCAGGCACTTTAGTACACTGAGCTATCTGGCTGGCCCTTTCTTTGTTTGAGACTGAAGCAGAATATGACAGATGAAGCCCCTGTCCTGCGGAGCTCCTGCTTGTGTGGGAAAGCATGTCATGTGCAAGAAGGTGATCAAATGAGTAAGGATTTCTAGTAACGTCATGACTCATGCAGTGGGGAAAGTGAAATGGTCATGACATAAACAGTAGCTGGGGAGTTCATACCGCATAAGATATTCCAGAAGATTCTTTTTTGGAGAGGGGTTCTGAGGCGACACCGGAAGGGAGTAGATGTATCTGAAAGGCCTTCCACAGTACATGATCAGCAAGTACAAACGCAAAGCTGAAGTGAATTTAATGTGCTTGCAAATGAGACCAGAGTGCTTGAAAATCAGCAACAGAGACCAGAAAGCAGGAGAGAACCAACAAGAAGTGGCCAGGGAGCAGATCATGCATTTTTTCCCACTACTATTATGAACTACTGGACTATTATTAGGAGATTTGGCTGAATTCATGCATCTATAGTATTTATTTTTGAAGCTTTCTTTCTTTCTTTATTCTTTCATTTTAAATTTATTTATTTGTATTTTAACTTGAAGAGTGAAAAATAGAAGCAAAAACAAAGAGAACAAATGATATAAACAGAGTAACATACAACGATACGTATGTTACAGATTTTCAGAACATGGATGGCTAAATATATATATATATATATATATATATATATATATATATATATATATATATATATATATTTGAGACTGAAACAAAAAAAGACAGATAAAGCCACTTTTTTATATAAAGATATATTTAAAAAAAAAATATATATATATATATATATATATATATATTTAAATAAAACGATCCAACTCAGATGAGCAGTCCACAATGGAAGCGGGTTCTCCACAGAAGTTGTTGACTTGAGCCATTCATAGCTCAGCATATTAATATGACTTTACTTTATACACCTCCATTTTTATACCTTTTTGCTGGATGGTTAAGACCGAGTTAAAGCAAGACCTATATAACAAAAAATGTAACTTCTGTGCCGCTCTTTGCAGATCATGTATTTTTTACAGGCTGTGGTGAGGAGTTGAGATTTTACTTTGAAGTTTAAAAAAGCAAAAAAAAAAAAAAAAGAATTCAAAACAAAGTCAAAGTCTGATTTATGTTTCTTTTCTTTTTCTTCTTTTGGAGGCACTGGGGATTGAATTTAGGGGCTCTATCCTGAGCTACATAGGGTTGCTTTTATTTTGAAACAGGGCCTCACATCAGCCCGTTGCCCACGTGAGGCGGAACGCGCTCTCCTGCCCCGGCTCGCTACCTCCTGCTCTCCGATTCCTGCCTCCGTGGCGCTCATCTGTCTGCTGCGGCGAGCAGAAGTGAGGGGCAGTCACCCCGTTGGTGCACCGCATTTGAAGCAAAGCAAAGCAGAGAACTGAGAACCTGCATCGTGCTCAGTATAAACAGCGGAGTGGGAAGTGTCAGTTTCTGCTGTGCTGGAAAAGGAGAAGTTTAGGGATGACATTAATAATTCCGCTTTGGTGAAGCTAAGTTTCAGATGGCTCTCGGATAGTACGTGGAACTGTCAACGCAGTTTCTAGCCCTATACCTGGAACAGGTGCAAATCACCTTGACTGATTGTTTTTGCTTGTATTGTATCCTTCAAGAAAAAGTTCTATATGAAATCAAGGGTGCTGCCTAAAAACAAGAACAATGGCAGGCTTATAAAAACAATGAATAAGCACTTGTGAGTGAAGAGGTAAACTGGAAAAGTCTACAGAGCTCTCGCTGTATTAGGAGGAGAGGCATAGTCTCAGGGCAATCACTTGAAGAAAGTAACATGCAAAGAGAACATTTTTTTGTGCCCTGTCTTTTTGAAGTAGGAGGGTTATTTTTGGTTCAAATCTGAATATTTAGGCCTAAAATGTAGAATACAGATAACAGCTCATTAGAGCTAATCTGCAATAATCAACCAGAGTTAGTTGCCTGGGACAGCTGATGGATGATTATTAATTGGTACTCAGAGCAAAGACTCAGATAACAGTGCAGTCAGAGCCAAGGTGCCAATCCCCTCAGAAACAGTGCTTTGCCCTCACTTGCCCAGCCCCAGGACAGCACTCGTGACACCTGTCCTGTCAGAGGTGCCCATGGTTGTGCCCGGAGCCAGCGGATGAACCTTCAATTGCAGACTGAAATGCGTCTGACACAGAGAAAAAACATTCTGGCCAGAAAAGGGGAATCTCATCGCTTCCTTTGCCTTTTACCTGTGCTTTCATACCTCTTAAGATAAAGTCCTGGGCCAGGCAAATAGCTCAGTGGATTAAAGCACCTGCAAGCAGGTACAGGGTCCAGCGGTTTGAACCTTATACCTGCCATGCTAGCCCCGCCCCCAGGTCATGCTGAAACAGTGATTGAGACTGGGAGCGGTGGTGCACACCTGCAATTCCAGCTCTTGGGAGGCTGTAAACAGACGGATCATTCTGACTATGATCTAGTAGTGAGACTCTGAATGCCCAGTAGACCCTTCCCTAAGAAATACAAAAAAAAAAAAAAAAAAGGAAAAAGAAAAAGAAAAAGATAACATTATTAAACCTTTTAACCTTACTATAGTAAATTATGCTCAAAATTCTTTCTAATCTGAAGGAAATTTTTATTTAATATACTCTAAAACATATTGGCTTATTCAAAACTTATATTTTTTCCTGTTTGCTGCTTTAATGAGGAGAGTGGCTGTCAAGGAGAGAAGTACAGAATATGCTGACAAGTAAATCATTTATCAGACAAGCTCCTCGACACAATAATAGCTTCAAAAGCAAACTTACACAAATTCTCAAATTTTATATCATATATACCTTGCTGAATGTAGGCTATCAATATGCTTTAGGGCATTTGATATGCTGTAGGCTGGGGTATCCATGAATCACAATCCCTAGGGCTATGTGTGAACAGAAGTTATGGAAGACCAACTCTAGACTATTGGTAAGGTAAGAAAGCAGCGTTTTTGTGCTGTCTCTAATGTTCTTTTTAGAACTGAGAGCTATGTCAGCATCTATTAGATGTGATTTTAAATTTAGTTTTTATTTGACCAAAGTGATATATGCATAGAACTTAGGCAGTCCCATCCTTTCCTGCTTCTAAGTCAACTGCTTCCAGCTCTGAAGTGAAAAAGAAAATGCGAATGTTATGTCTGTTTGCTTCTTCTAGATTATTTCTAGAGGCACCATCTACTGGCTCCCTGTTAGTGAGATGAGGATGTCCCACATGCACACGCGTGTACTCACAGGTGCATGCACACGTGCATGTGCATATGTACACACACGCAGGCATGCCAGTCCTCGGCTGTCTTTATCTCATAGACTTAAGACATTTTGGGTATGATCCATGTTCAGTATTTTCCTTACCAAGACCACATAATCTCTGTCCTCAGCTGAGTCAGGCTCTGAGACCCCTGCAAGCTACACAGGCTTTCCTGCAGGTAGTCTTCTCAGAAGCTCACCACCATGCCCTCCCCCCACTGTCTCTTGCTGCCCTCAGCTTTACTTCTACAGAGTAGGGTCTTTTTCTTGGACTGCAGAGATTTCTTAGAGAAGGCTCTGTGCGTCCAGGTGATACAGTCATCTTTTGGGAGCCACTGAGGGAGAGCTTACCCATCATGGGTCAACTCTCACATCCTGCCTTCTCTGGGTGTTCCTCGCCATACTAGCCTGAGTACAAAGTCTGGAAAGTCTTTCTCAGAGTCTTCTCAGAAAATGCTCCTCTGATTCTGACCAGCGTTTGGTATAAGTACTGCGCTCTAGCTGATTGTGTCTCTGGAGCTCCTTGACCAGTATTCAGGAGGACCAGCTACTGACCTTCTGGGGCTGGGTTGGGAGGGGCTCTGGGCCCTAACTGCCTCTAAATCCAACTTAGAAACATTTTGGTTAAAGACTGCAGTCATCCCCCTCCGCTGCCGCCAGCGCATAGCCTTTTGCTCTGCTGCATAAATCAGGTTGGTTGCTGGCTTCCCCAGCTGCTGACCTAGGACTGCACTGTCTAGGTTCTGCTAAGTCAGTTATCCTTGTCTGTGTGCTTTTGGCGCTACTGTTCTTTTGTTCTTTTTTTCCTTGTCCTAGTGACTTATGTTTGATCTTTTACTTTAAACTCTACTCATGTTATTTGGATTTCAATGGAGCATCAGAAGCTAGTGTGAGTCCTCAGTTCACCACCTTTAACCCTGAAATGTGACTCATGAGAAAAGTGATCAAAAGATATTTAAGAAAAATACAGGTTTTCACAGGAGATCTTCAAGTAGGAACTCATCGCACTACATTGGTCAAGGTACTGCAGATTTAGGGAGACAAACTGATGTAAAAACATAAACTTTAGCTTTACTGAAGGATAAGTTCTATTTTAAAAAAGCTATTTATATGTGTTATCTCTCTAGACATAAACTTTAATATCTAAAGAGGGCCATGAAAGACATAATGACAGTCTGTGTATTTCCGTCCGGGGAATGTCTGACTTTTTGAGCGTGCAGATCAACTGCGCCACAAGAATGGTAAACATCAGTCAATAATGACGAGCTACCCACAGGGAGAAGAGGCTACCTACCACCGGGAAGGTTTGGCGTCTCTATTGCATAGATGAGCATGAGGAGACTGTGATGAAAACAGGAAAAACATGATCATTACTTCTAGGGTATCTTCTCTGATGTGCTACGACATGAGACAGCTTGAGAGGCAGATTTAATTTAAACAAGTTACCTATTGCTTTGCCCACCCATTTACTGCCTTCAATTACTTCCACAGCTGGTGTGAGCATTTGTTAAATTTCAAATGAACAGAAGCCAAAGTGTGTTATAGTAATTAATTTATGAAAGCAATTAATGTAAGCAACATATGTGTGAATATCATCACATAGCAGCACTATGGTTAATTAAAGTTTAGCATAATTGGATCTATTTAACCTTATTTTAAGGACCATTGGCACAAGGTGTTCTGTAAAAGGTCCACAGGTCAAAAATAAGGCGATTAATTCCATTGCATTAGTGACCTCAGAAAACTAGCTTTAAGGTTGTGGTTTATTACTTAGCAGAAAACCATGGCATATGTGTTCTGTTTGTTTTCAAGGTAATTTTTATGACATCAAGCTTGACTAGGACAGACAAGAGCCAAATGAGATTGGCTTTTTGGAGTCAAGTCATAGATTTCATTTCTGAAGGAAAAATTCTTGTTGTGAATTTGTAGGAAATAAACTATACTTGCTCTTCTTAGATGAACTTGGCTTCCAAAAACATTTTAGTAAATACATATATAAGTGTGTCAAGCTATTCTATATAAGCTCTGTTCTCTGTATTGATCTAAAGTTACTCATGTTTTTTCCTTGTAAGCCACTTTAATACAAAGATAGTTTAAGGTCACTTAATAAAGTGATCTTTTATAGAATGAGGCCAACATAGAAAAATAAAATAAAACATAAAAAGAGGCACAAAACACAGTTATAATTTACTATGAATGTCAAGTTTTACAGATTCCTGATAAAAAGAAAAGTTTCCTGGTAAAAATAAAGCAAATTAAATTACAGAAGCTTGGGCTGGGGGTCTAGCAAAGCACCTATTTGGCAAGCTTGAGGCAATCATGAATTTGATTCTCAGTGCAAAAACAAAAAGTATAGTTTATCTACACAGAAAATAGAAAGCTTATAGTCCCCCCCTTTGGTATTTTGTATGACAATCTTACATCTGATATGCGTGTCTACTACTGTTTTCTCAATATGCTTCCTTAATGTTTGCCACCTATCCCATTTCACAAAGTTGTACACATATTTACTTCCTTCTGGGTACAGCGAGCATTTCACACTTCTAATGCTCTCAGCTTTGCTTAGCTTCAGCTTCAAGTGTTTTCCTGTTTACTCACTGTGACATTGCCATGGCACCTTAATATATCCTGGCCATTCTGCGGGACAAAAGTGCAGGTTGTACACTGCCTGCAACGTTGCAGCACAAAGCTGCATGACACATATGGAATTGGTTTTAGAATTCCACAACACAAGATTTTTAATTAGCATATTTAGGATTTAATGAATGAGAGGCTTCCAGGTATTTTCTTGACTAGTACATAGCGAGGAGTGTACGTTTCGGCAGTCTCTCTACAAGCATGTGGATGGAGCTTGCATCTTCTGTCAGCTCTCATTTCGCTGGGCTTTATTTTCTCTTGCTTTGGGATAAGCAACACAAGCTCCCAACTGCTTTCCATGCCCATATGTACAGGGCACTGAGTCAGTTCAGTTCAAATACAGAAGGGATCATAATTTGAGCACCATATTTTAACAAATAAATCTCCTCAAAGCACTGAGAACTTATGAGGCTTGTTTATGGGTTTCCAGCTGTTGTGAGGCACATTTGTTTCCCCACATTTCTGAAGAAAGGGCTTTAAAACAATGCATAGAATTGATTAATTCCCTAAATAATGACTGTTTTTGTGCTGGACATGTGACTCCAGCTGAAGACCTTCAAATACTTCATAAATCTTTAAGGACAAAGTGCAAGTCTTGCATCCTTCACTGTCCCATTCCATAGCAAAATGACTAACACAGAATGGTCAAGAATTATGGTTGACATGGTGAAGAAATCAATGACTGGTAAATCAATAGCCTACTGGTACCTACAGAATGGGCAACTATGTGAGGCATATAAACAATTTTTCCACAGCATTTATCAAAATTAATAAAAACTAATGAAACTAAAAAACTTTTCTTCATCAATACATGTAAAGATGCACATTATAGTCTACTCTAGACTTATTTATCGTCATCTACTTATCATCTATCTGCTTGTTTAAGGATGTTCCTTCTTATTGATTTTTTTATGTATTTAGTACAGGGTCTACAGGGTCTCACTGCACAGATTGTACTCATAGCAATCCACCTGTTTTCAGCCTCCCAAGCTCTGGGATTACAGGTGCGTGCCTCCATGCCCAGTTTCAATTGCTGTCTCAGCATGTGTCAGAGGTCAGGGCCAGCGCAGCATGCTGGGGATCGAGCCCCAGTCCTTGTGTCTACCCAAGCAGGCACTTTAATCTGCTGACCTATCTGGTCAGCCCTTGATGTTCCTTTACAAATTGAAATTTCTGTGAGAGGAAGACAGTGGTTTCTCATGGCACCATTGAAGTGAATTTTCTTAAAAATTTTATGGGAGGTGACAGAAGATTAGTAGGAAATTATTTAATTGTAATAGTCTTCCTATGAAGGAAGGATTTTAACACAAATGTCACCTACAAGGTAACTAGGAACACACCATGGAAACCCCTGAGGCTCCACAGAGAATTTTGCAATGCATCCTTCCAACTGGGTCATCCCCAGACTGTTGAATATTTTTGACCATATTCTGGAACATCATTATTTGTCCTAAATTCAGTTATCACTTAGTAAAATACTTCTTGTGACAACTGACTGACAGTGAAGTTATACTTCCAACTTAGTTAAAGCAATGGAAACTGCATTGATTGATTGATTGATGGAGACAGGGTCTCTCTATGTAGTTCAGACTGGCCTTGAGCTCACTATGTAGCCCAGGCTGGCTTCAAATTCACCAAAATCCTCTTGCTTCAGCCTGCTGAGTTTTGGAATTACAGGCATGCACCACTATACTGATTAAAGTAATGCATACTGAAAACTCCAAAATTTAAAGATCTGTCCTATGTTAAATCAATATATGTAATTAAAAATAAAAGCTGATACATTAAGTATAATCTTTGGTAAATACTCAAATGATAAGAGTGATAAAGTACTTGATACCAAAGAAAAATTTAGAATAGTTGAATTGGCACTCATGCTATTTGTATAATGATTTTTAAATATCTTCATTGTGATACAAGGGAGTCAGAGCTTCCCACCTACTTGCCTGTTTTCTCATTTCTCTTGATCAGAATAAATCACTTTTGAGAAACTTGATTTATCTGAACTTCTTGTGTTGGTCTCTTTGTCACACACACATTGGGCTAAAGACCCTTGTTTGTGAAAGTCCCAAGATCTCCAGTCACAGAAAAACACAGGACAAGAACAGTTCCCCATAAATAAGATCCCTTTCCCTCATTGGCATAGTGAACAAATCAGTTTTCCAAAGTGAGATGTAAGCGAGTCCCGTTTTCTGTAGAAAAACTTTAAACTTGTCATAGTTGAAATAGTTGAGAATCTCTGTGGGACTTAGTCCAGGGATATTTGCCATATATTAAAACTACAGAGGAATCTGGCCATAAAAGTTTTAGCATTTTCACATGGCTAATAAAGAGCCACTAAATACTACTGAAACAGCCATAAATTTTCCTCCTGTGGGACCAAAGTTAGCTGGCTTTATAAAATGTAATCCTTGTGTTAATGTTTGGTGAGGCTTTGATTTTCATTTTTTAAACAAATGTTTTGTATCTTGAGCCCATTGAAACATTTATCAAGCAATAAGCATGATTTGCTAAAATAAGATGGGAGGGGTGCACCATGGTGATGAGAACCCTGTGGAAACTCATCATCTGTCCCTACGCGTTCTCAGGCAAAGCACGAATCTTACCGCCAGCTTAAAAATATCCTGTAAAGGAGGTTTTGAACTTTCACAATGAAGGGATTTTTTTTTCCCCACAGAAAATTACACCGAAAATTCTAGAGGAAATCAGATTTTTGGAAGCCTTTAGATTCTGCTCAGATACTGCTCTTTGACTTTTAACAAAACTTGTAGCTTAGGAAATCATTAAATGCCATTGCTAAAGCAACTAACTACATGATCAGACATGAATAATACATAGATTTCTAGAGACTGGATAAAATGTTAGGGATAGAAGGGGAGAGGGGAGAGAGGGAGGGAGGGAAGGAGAAAGGGAAGAACACAGAAGGAGAGGGGAAAGGAAGAGGAAGAGGGAGGGAGGGAAGGAGGAGGAAGAGGAGGAGAAGAGAAAAAGAAGAGAGAGAGAGAGAGAGAGAGAGAGAGAGAGAGAGAGAGAGAGAGGCCTCAGCAGAGTGCCTGGATGTTTCCCATAAATGATGTGAGAATGTTAGCTTTTAATACAGCATAGCTTCTCATGAACTGATAATTCTTGCAGCGATACTATTAATCTTTTCTAGTCAGTTCTGTGTCCCACCCCAATACATTTCTCCAAAGCAGAGCCATTTATCATCCTCACCAGCATCCATGGGCCGATTTCTAAAGGCAGAGGGGGCAGCAAGCCCACATTCCATGGCTTTTAGCCTCCACCTCCTGGCCTCGCAGGACAGTAATTTGGGGGCGTCTGCCATGTTGCTGAGCTGCAGCCTCTTCCGGTTGCCCACACTACTCTCTCGGTTCCCAAGTGGATGTTTACTGAGGTATAGTATTCCTTATGCAACATGAGCTAAGCGCCTAGGCGTGAGATTTGAGTTGGAATCTCATTGCAATTATGTGAGAGGCAAGGACTTCTTCTCCACCTCCTTTAGCAGTAGCTTCCTTTGCCTGCTACAAGCCAGGCATGGGGTCTTCTGCCCTCAGGTTCTTTGAGTGACTATGCAAGGTCCTTACCAGAGTCCTATTCACCTATCAATGCCTGGAGGACACCCCCCTTCACATTTCGGCCACAGCACCCCCCACACTATGCCTTCTTCCTAGGCAGCCCATTGTCATGAGTTCTAATCATGTATTTACTAAATCACTTGCTTTTAGCTTTATACCCTCAGTGTATAATAAACTGTATGAAACCACTAACCAGGGCTGTTTTGCATAGATTATGCCTAAAGAGAGTAACTTGAATAGAGAGAATGTTCAACTAGGAAACGCTGGATACACAAACGAATGTTTAGGTCTGTTCCGATGCTGGGGCCTCTGGGGATATAATCACAGATGCGACAACGAGTGGAGGTGGAAAGCTTTTTAATTACGTGATTCTGACACTAGGCAGCTGTTCTGGCTGCTGCTTATCAGCATCGTTACGGAGCTGACAGATGGGGAAGGATGGGCTTCACATGGAAACGTGTCTAGACTCTGAAGCGCCACCCGCATCCAGCCGCTCCACGAGGGCAGCTCGTACATTCATAAGAGGCCATGGAGGAATTTCTTCACGCACAAAGCAGGGTGCCAGAGTTGACCCGGCTCCCTGAAAAGCTATTCAATTAGTGTCTTTCTGAAGAGCTGCTCTGGTCTCACTGAAATGTAGTTTTCAATGGTAGGCCTATCAGTTCCTGGTGCCTATTAAAAATTTTATGTTTAAATATTAAAAGGTTTTTCAGAAAATAGTTGATAACTTCAGAGAGTCATGTCCTGAAATGATAAATTATGGGATGGATGAACTGAGCATTAATAACCCTGTCTTCATTTTCAAGTGAATTTCTATATAATGTAGTGTATGTGTCTATGTATACGTGTTTATGTTCGTTCTTATTTTTTTGAGACAGGGTATCACTAGAATGCCCAGGCTTGACTCTTTCCAGCTCAGCCTCCTGAGCTTTGAGGCCATGTATATACATAACTGCATCTGGCGTTTATATTTAGAGAGTGAAAGAATTAAAGTTTGACTCATATGTAAGCATGGGTGCATGTAATCCTGGAAGAAAAAAGGAAGGAAGGAAGGAAGGAAGGATGGAAGGAAGGAAGGAAGGAAGGAAGGAAGGAAGGAAGGAAGGAAGGAAAATAAGCAACTGTTAGGGCTTCTTGCTACTTTTCCACTCGCCATCCCTCACCTGCATGACCCACCACCCCTCACCCTCACCTGCGTGACCCACCATCCCTGGCTTTGGTACTGGAAGTTTCCTGTCCACACAAATCCTTTAGTTGTGTGCAAAGCAGGTTGGTAGGCTCACCCTTGAAGGGAGTTTAGAAGAAAGAAGGTGTGTGTGTGTGTGTGTGTGTGTGTGTGCGTGCGCATTTGTACAGGTGCAAGGAGGATGAGAGAAGGATCTTGTATCACTCTTGAAAGGGAAGAAAAGTTTCTGCTACCTTAAGTGAGGCTTTGAGCATGCAGCTGTGGTTTCCAAATGACAAAATAAACTAACTGCAGAGCTAGGGACATGCTGTTGTGACAATTTGGCTGCAGGGTCTGAAAGGACAGGATAATGCCTGTAATCAGGGTGAGGATGGAGATCCACTTAAGAAGAATCTGTATTCTAACTCTTCAAGAGAGGACTCAATGTGAAATTTTGATTTCTATATAAAATGGCCGACTGCTCAGGAAAAATAATGTTATTTTATTTCCATGGTTTTCTGTGAGTAGCCCAATGTGTAATTTTAACTTTATCAAGTTCAAAAAATTAAAAATGTCCGTCACTTTACATAGTGAGACCCTATAGAACTTGTATCCCCTGTACTAAATGCATAAAAAAATAGAAAGTATTATGAACTATCAGGAGAATGTTTGCATTCAGTAAATTGAATTATTTTCATGCTTTTCCTTCCAGACTCGTGTTAGCCTGAAAGGAACACCACTGTGTTAAACATTATACTGGAAGACAAAAGCTGTGGTCATAATTCTCTTTTATTTAAAATGTCCAGTTTTCTTTCTTTTTTCTTTTTTCTTTGATGTTTGACACAGGGCCTCACTATACAGCGTAGACTCAGTGCTCCTCCTGTTTTCGGCCTCCCCAGCACTGGGATTACATGCATGCGCCACTACTCCAGGGCTCAGTGGTCAGCTCAGAGGGCCGGGGGCATGGCCAGCATGGCCTGTAGTGCCGGAGATTGAACCCTGGTTCCTGAGCTCACCTAAGCAGGCACTTAGACTGCTGAGCTATCACGCTGGCCCCAAGAGGTCCAGTTTTGATTTAACAGTTGAGAAATTTTCTGTTGAGGTGCTCAACCCAAGACTGTCAGTGACTGCCTCTTTCTGCAGCAAAGCCAACCGTGTAGCCCAGTATGGGCTGCAGCTTAGCACCCAACCCAGACTCTATTCAAACTTCCCATCCTGCAGGTTCCATTAAAAAAAAAGACTGCCTAGGAGAAAAGATCAGGTAACAAATTTTGAATTATCATAACTCCAGACAATGGAACATCAAGAAGATAACCCAATAAGAAATGGGTAAAGAATCTGAATGTAGCAGATATTCAAAAGAGGCATTATAGTAGATGCAACTAAAGACCATATTGGTAAGTGAAATAAACCAGACCCTCATGTGCAAACAGTACATTGCCTCACTAGTGTGAGAACTGGAAAGACTAAATAAAATCTGAAAGGTACCATAGATATTGTGAGAGGGAAAGAAGCTGGTCAATGGGAGGGAACAACTGGGGTAAGGAACAGACAAAAGGAAGAAGAGGAAAAGATGTATCTACATATATATATATATATAAAAAACAGCTTGGATAACTGCCCTGCTGGCTTTTGTTGGTCTATTGAAAGAAGCAGTTACTGCTTATATATTTTTTCTTCACCTTTTAAATTTCTTATAAATTCTTTGTTTTTTATCAATTTTTTCAGGTTTATATCTGGTAACCTACACAACTAATTGGAAGATAACATTATGCATTAAAACAACCACTGCCAAATTCCTATTACTAGGGCCGGTCAGGTATCTTAGCAGACTAAAGTGTCTGCCTAGGCAGGCAAAGGGACTGGGGTTGGGTCTCCAGTGTGTTGTGCTAGCCCCATCCCCCCGGGACATGCTGAGATGGCAACGAGACTGGGCGTGGGCACACGCCTGTAATCCCAGGGCTTGGGAGGCTGAAAGCGGGGATCACTATGAGTCTGATCTGTGTAGTGAGACCCTGTAGATCCTGTACTAAATACATAAAATAAAAGTTAAAAAATATTATAAATGGCGAGTATATATATATATATATATATATATATATATATATATATATATATGTATATATTTAATGCCATAGATGGAAATGCCATATATATTCGGTATCACTGAACAGAGAAAAGCAAATTTAAACCTTGGTGATATATCTCTCCACATGTAAGACAGCTATTAGCCAAAAAGTGAGCAATAACAACTGTTAAGAAGAATGTGGAGAAACAAAAGTCCTTGCACACCGTTGGTAGGAACATGAAGAGCAGAATCACTATGGATAATCGATGGGAGTTCCACAGAAAACGAAGAAGTAGACCTACCACAACACTCAGTAACTCCACCACTGGGTGCCTGTGCAGAAGTTTCAAAATCAGAATTTCAGTAAGACCTCAGTGCTCCTGTGTCCACTGAAGAGCTAGTCACCCTGGCCAAAATGTGGAGCCAACCTAATTGCCCGGATGGGTGTAGAGATGGAGAAGCGCTATATGTACAACTCTGTTATTTGTAATGCCATAGATAGAAATGCCCATTTCTTATCGGGTTGTTTGTCTTTTTTTTATAGCATATTTGGTTGATGCAGGTTCTCACTACACAGCTTGGACTCGTGGCGATCCTCCTGCTGTCAGCCTCCCCAGCACTGTGATTACAGGTGTCTGTCCCCAGGCCTGGACTCTGGCTGGTTCAAACCTGCCCTGGGGAGGGAGAGGACAGTGTGTGGTTCTGGGGATCGAAATGCAGTACCTGTGCTTGCCTAAGCAGGCACGTTATTTCGCTAAGCTATCTCACTGGCCCTATTTGTCTTTTTGATGGTAGGGTGTGATGGTGAGTAAAAGGAGCCTGGAGTACAAAGACAGACTGCATGATTTCATGTAGACGTGAACTCTTAAGAAAACTCAGGCCTGGGAGATAGCTCAGTGGAATAAGTGCTTGCCTGGCAAGCACAAGGTCCTGAATTCAATCTCTGGTACCACAAAAAAAATCTTGTAGAAATAGAAAACAGCATGGTGGCCACCAACAGTGGGGGAAGTGGGCAAAGGGAAAGGGAATTGGAGATCTTGGTCAAATATACAGGATCTCAAGGAGGAGGAACAAGTTTCATGTGATTTACTTTGCAACGTGGTAACTATGGTAAGTAAAAACATACTGCCTAAGTGAAACATTAATAAAAGAGCACATTTTAAATTATTTTCAGTACAAAAATACCAATTGCATGAGGCATTGGATATCAGATATTTTAATTTAATTATCGTATCATGTACTCATATATCAAAGTTTCATCTTGTATGCTACAAATATATATATAATTTGTAAATGAAAATCATATTAAAATGTAGACTATTAAATAATAGGCAGCTAAGGCACAGACAGGGAAATAATATATTCTTCCCTGAAATAATTACTAGAGCTGACTGGGTGTTTGCTTGAGGTTTTTATACAAAAAAATTACGGCCATAAATATGGAGCCAGTCTAAAGATAGCCTCTGATAAGTTTCAATCACACTAGTTTTGTTTCATTGCCGTAAAGTTGTAAAGTGTCAGTACATTGGTTTTCCCTACTTTCTTGGAAGAATATTCTTTACCATGAAGAGTTTCAAGCTGAGGGGTCAGCTTGCCTTAAGGGTTCTCGTTTGTCCTTTTCTGACAAAAGTTACCACATCAGCCTCAAAACCAAGGGTTTAGGTTCAGTGGTTCAGTGGGCTCCACAATTTTTCATGTGCAATTTTGCCTTGAACAACTGGGACATTTCCAACGAACATGTTCATCTCACCACCCTCTAGCATGAAAGATTAGATAACAGATTTGGAGCTCTTAGTAAGGAATTCTGTGGTGTAGCTCATGTGTTTCTTACCCTGTAATGAAGCACATTCTTTATTTCTGCATTTTGTAGAGGAGCAGATACAAGCTCAGATTGTTCTTAAGAAAATGAGGGCTATAACGTTAGCAGGAGAGCAAGGGTGTGGCCTCTGAGGCCCTGGTCACGCTCCCTGGCCCTTGCTACACACATGGCCTTGCAAGAAATGGCCTGGACCAGTCATATCTAGCTCATCTCCTGCCCTCAGCCCTCACAGAGCTTGTTACTTTGGTACCTTTGCTTGGACATTTGGCTACTTGTTCCTTTCTTCTGACACACTGTCCTTCAGTGAAGCCTTTTGGGTATATGCCCAATAAAAGATAATTGTGCTTTCTTTGAACTCAAAGAGTACTGGTGTACTGACTATGTAACCGTTAGCTATGAAGCCCCCTTCATCTGGAACCCAGGGCTCCCCACCCCAACACTCACATGCCTTTCTTCTATGCCTGCCATGAGACCCAAGCCCTTCATGGAAGCCTTGATGACACTATTCTTTGAGTTCACAAGGACAGCACCATTGTGTCTTTTTCACCTTTCAAGAAATTTCTGTTGCATTGAATTCAATCAGAACTATTAGGTAGAGTACCTTTTTGGGTTCTGTCATTTGAACATTTTGATGCCAGATCAATAATATGGTAGCAAGTAGCACCTCTTGACTTCCTAGTTAGGATGATCGGTGGTTATTTAAATTTTTGATCTGCAGCAATAGCACTCTACTTAAAGAACTAGACTACAAACATAGAAAAGATGGGCTGACTTTTTTGTAAGACAAATATTTTTGAAAGGTAGACTAGAAGTGAATGTTGACTCTGAGCAAAAGTGTAGAACACTGAAAAAGAGGATTGACCTTTTGTTTTCACTGAAATAAATATCAGGAAAATGTGAAGGGTTCAAGTTTTCTGCTTCTGCCATGACACCTACATGGTGGCAGTCCTCAAGAGCTGGCACTAATGTCTGCCCTATTAATAATAAAGCAAGAAGGGCCAGCCAGATGGCTCAGGGGACTAAAGTGCCTGCTTAGGTGGATGCAGGGACTGGGGTTCCATCCCATGCTATGCCAGCCTCATCCCCAGAATGTGCAGAGACAGAGACTTAGACTGGGTGTGGGGGCGCAAGCCTGTAATCCCAGAGCTTGGGAGGCTGAAAACAGGAGGATCACTATGAGTCAAATCTGTGTAGACAGACCCTGTGCTAAATACATAAAAAAGTAATAATAATAATAATAACATTCTTTTGTTTGCAGAACCAGGGATTGAATTTAGGCTTTTGCGCTTGGAAGGGAAGAGCTTATTCCACTGAGAAATCTCCCCAGCTCAATAGCAATAATAACAATATGAACAATAATAGTAATAATAATAATAACAACAACAATAATGATGCAGTGAGGAGGCGCACAAGGCAGCAACAGGAAGCCGCTGCTCTTGCTGGGTGGATTCCAACATCGAGGTCCAAAGCGCTGTGCTACATTTAAAGAGATCAAGCCACACTTTATGATGAGCTAATGAGGACAGGAGCATCACACGACAAGTGGGCAGGGCGCGCACACGGGCGGAAGAGAGCGGGCATCTGCCCCCTTGTAAGGAGGGTCTTACGCTTTTGGCTTCAGGACTAAGCTCCGGTGAAGTCCATCACTAATGAGCGTCCGGAGAGCACCCGCAGTCCAGGTAGGGACATTCAGATGCAAAGCATGTGACTAATTTATGACCACAACAGTGCTTGATATCTGCTGATACTTTTGTTGAAACACCAGCCAACTCACACATGTATGCGTGTGTATGCACACACACGTGTGTGTTTGCATGTGTGCATGCATATACATGTGGCTTATATGCACGCACATATGTGTATTCATGTGTGTTTATATGTGTGCACATATGCATGTGTGTGGGTTTGCATGAATACATGTGTGTACACGGTGTGTGCATGTATGCATGTGTATATGTGTATGCACATGTGCATGGATGTATGCATATGTGTGAGTGTGTGTGTGCACATGTGGTGTATCCGTATGCACACGTGTATTTAGGTGCAGGTATATGTGTTTGTGTGTGAATATGTATGTGTGTGTGTGTGCGCATGTATGCGTGCACGTGTGTGTATACAGGTATATGTGTGTGTGTGTGGACTTCAGAGAGCTGAAGAGAGTAAGCAACAGCCTAGACTCTGAGCCAGAATCTTTGCTCTCAATTCTGGCTCTGTCATTTGTCAGCTCTTTGGGGACTAAACCTTTCTGATCTTGTTTCTTCACCCAGAAAATACAATAATTATTATATCAACTATAGATACATATATCAGTTTCCAACTGCAATGAATGAGTGTACACAGACCACTTCAGTAGCTAGCACCCAGAGCTGAGTGAGTCTCTTTATCGCGATTGCCATGGCGACCATCAGCACCCCAGCTGCCAGCTAAACTGAGCAGTGGGTTACAGCAGCTGGGTGCTGGGTTCCTGCTCCCCCATGGTTCTCTCCTCACTCACTCCCTCAGCCCTGATAGCCTGCTGGAGAAGGGTCTGTCTCCTTTTCTGGTTCCAGATATCTGGAACACAGGCGAACACCTGGCCTGGGGCCAACCACTCCTTCGGATGGCCATGGACACATAGGAGATTGAAAAATGATGACCCAAGGAAAACCTCAGGGCAGAACAGAGCTGTACTCTTGCTGAAGTTATGAAAATCAGGATATGAGGAGGCAGAAGAAAAGAATGAAATCAGAAGACAGAGAGAGACACACAGAGAGAGGAGAGAGAGTTCCTGAGGTCTTCATCCCAGCTCTAGTTTCTCCCCACCCCTGCTGAATGTCATGCAACTTTTTAACACAGTCACTTATTTTCTTGAGCTCATGTGCATAGCATTCCTTCATTTGCTATACCCCTTATTATAATATCATAAAAATACAGACAGCATAGGGATCCCAAATAGTGAAGCCCCCGAGGTCTTTCTGGTTTGTTCTGTGCAGCCCCAACCCAGGGCCTTATGCTGCCACGCCTGAGTTGCACGGGCAGCCTCTGGGCCTGCATGATTCCTTAGGTAGCTCCCTAGTCTGGCACTGTCACTGGCTTTCCCCTCGTCTTAATTTGTTTGGTTTGGTGCACTTTTCTGTAGCAGAAAGGAATGCAGGGCAGCCAACACTCAATCTCCTTTCAAGTTAGGATCAGAGATTCTGCTGGCAGCTGCCTCTTTTTCTCTATTGCTCTGTCATCCTCAAATTCCTACAGTTCTGGAGGCATGAAATTTGCCTCTCATTCTGTCCAGACCCTGCTCTCATGACCTTGAGACACATTTACCAAGATAGCTACTTTCACGTTCAGAGATTTGGAGCATACAAACCATAATAATGACATTTCCACCATTGGAGACTGTCTACTAGTAAAGCCTGTTCATAAAGGGTGAAGTGATCCATGAAATAGCAATAGATGGGAGTGGAAAATAGAGGAGTCACATGAAAGTAAATTTGGCATGGCTTTAAGTAAGCCTGAGCGTGATTTCTGGAGACTGCAATGCACAGTGGTGAAGCACAAATCTTTAAGAAGGGGAGAGAGCATGTATGGTTCTCAAAGAGAGCAGCTGAGAAAACGGGACGTGCAGCAATGAGTCTAGACCGGGAACAGATTTGTGTCCCCTACATCGGCACTTCCTGGGACCGGAGAACTTTGCAGTTGTCCTGACTTAGGATTGGAAGTTGTGATGGGCTACCAACTGGTGGTCAGCTTGGCACACCCAGCAGAACTGAGCTAGCACGGTGCTGGGTGTGGAGGCCTCCTGGGGATGGCAGCTGGGAGCACCGGAGGCAGACGTGGAGAGGAAGATGAGAAGCTGTTGGGCTGCTGGAGCTGCTGGCTCTCCTGGGGCTGCAGTTGGCCCTCCTGGAGGAGCTCCTTGTGCTGGCTTTCCTGATGCACTCAGCTGTTCTCACTGTCTAAGCAGTTGTGGACCTCATTATAGCTGAGGATGGCTGTGGTTCACTCTGGGGGAGCTCCAGAGGGGAAGATGGGGCACTGCTCAGGCTCCCGGAGAAGCTTGGCATGTGAGCTTTTCTGATGGGAACTCGGCTGTTCTCATCACTGGAGGCGCTCGGGACCTCGCTGTCACTGAGGACAGCTGTGATACTTTTGGGGGAAGATTTGGTCCTTACTTTGAGCATCACTGTTTGGCTCCAGTGCAGACACCCCAGCCTGCTGGGGCAGATCCTTCATTGGCTGGCACAAACTTCCTAGCTTCTACCACTGACCGTTGTGCTTTTCCAGAGCGGATCTGTGAAGCAGGGCTGCATGAGACAGTGTTCTGGGCTCTCGGCCTCCAGTTAGACCCTTTGTGGGGGCACTGCCATGGGCTCTAGGTCTTCACCTGGACTCATGCAGAACACTATTGTGAGACCCTGGCTCTCAGCTGGATGCTTCAGTCTTTAGTGTGTGTACAGATTTTCTGCACTCTGTCCTTGTATATGATTCATTGTGAAATAATCTTATAAAATGTGCCCTGTGTTAAATTGTATTGTTCCCCTTGCAAAACCCCAAACTAGGACACAAGTGCTCCTCCGTCTAGCAGGGAGAGGCTGGGATGCTGCTAATGAACCCCAGGAAAACTCCATGACAAGCACTTGGCCTGTGTATCAGTGGTTCCGATGCTGATCCAGTTACAGTCACTTGATCTGTAATATTAACAATATTTTGAGGGGATGGAGTAGGGGCAGTCGGCTTCCCGGGCACACTTTCCTTTCCAAGCAAAACACCTTCTGACAACAGAATTATTAAATCTCCCAGAATCTGTAGCAGAATCAATTCTCTGCAGGTCCTTGATGTTCCCAGTTTAACAAAAAAAGCATTTTTATGTCTCTCAGTCTCATTATATTCACTCCTTTAAAAAATATTTCAAATTTACAGCATAAAAGGAAAGTAAGAGTGAAGTAAGTAGGGGTAATTTTTTTCTAGCCTGGTGCTTTCACAAGCTTTCCTCAGCCTCATTTATTTCTAGCACATGTCGTGGGAGAGAAGCTGCAGCTGTGGTGTCCCTCCTGGACTGTAAGGAAATTTTCAGGACAGTCCCCTTCCCTGTCCTCCTTGTCCTAGGTCTTCGTAGCTCCTGAGCCCCTCTGACATGCTCCAGCCTCTCCTTCCGGATACAGAGCCCCATCAGTGTGAAGGCGTAAGGACACAAACCATATTAATAGCCCCACAGTCTGGAGTGGAAAATGCCAGAAGAGAAAGGAAGGGAATGCTGACCTGGTGTTGTTAGCCCCTGCACACGTGCTTCAGTGCGGGGTCTGCCTTGTAAATCTACCGGGTGACTGTAGATTATAAACATGTAACATTTGAGGATGTAGACTAGAAGCACCAGGGAACCAGTGTGCTCCAACAAGCATGGAGGTGTGGACATCATTTCCTGTTTTCAGCGACTGGACTCACCAATCTGTCCTGTATTCTCTAGTACGTTAGTCTTCCTAACTCATGGCAGCTCCGCACTAAGTCCCAGAGTAGCAGCGTTCCTCTTAGATGTCTGGGAAAGGCACCAGCTTGGGGCTGGGAGGGGGACCTGCCCAGCAGAACCCTGCTGTCCACATCCCTGGCCCTAGGTTGTCACTGGACCCAGCCTACTGTACCCCAAAAAGCTATAACCCTACACATCAGGCATGCCTCCCATTTTTTCTCAAGATTAAATGAAACATATCTAGAATAATTGTTTCTACTTGCTGATTAATATGTTCCTCTTTAATGTAATTATTAAAGCCACTCTTAGTAAATAAAGCAAAATTGGTGAGTCTAATCACTGGAGAAGAAGAGCTGGCAGGAAAACTCTCAGGATCTGCTCATGGGAGAGATGAGAAAGGGAAGAATTCATTTTCACTTTATTGGAACTGAAAACAGGGGAAAGGTCTCTTTTCAGATCAGGGTTTACTGCTAAGCTACATGGCTGGGATAATCAGGCTGCGAGCATAAACAAGGCTTTCCTCTCCGCTGGCATTGGGAAGTGAGGGAACCCCAGAGCCACAGGGGCAAGCGGTGGGAGGCCTCAGTAAGGCCCTGCAGCAGTACCAGTGAAGTCAGAATTTCCTGTTCCCCTTTGGCTTACCTAGATTTTCCTCCAATCTACTCCCCTGAAAGAGCTAAGAGATTATGAGCTAATATCAGCTGCAGTTTAAATATTTTAAGGCAGGAGCAATATTCCGGGAGTTATTAGGTTATGACCATGTAATCTGTGGGGTGAAGCCGGAATGGGTTTGCTCTGTTTTAGAAATGAATATGCATTATTCATTCTGTTATCACTAAGGTAGCTGAGAAGAAAGTAAAATAAGAAACTGCAGCCATAGAAACAACCAACTGCTCTGCACTGTCCCTATAGTTTTTAGAGACGTGTAAAACAACTCAGCTTTAATAATTTACAATTAAAAATTAAATTTCTTCAAAAATCCAGTCTACAGTGATTGGACTCACCAATTTTGCTTTATTTACTAAGAGTGGCTTTAATAATTACTGAAGGATGACTCAGTTCCCTAAGATTGCCTACCAGAGTTGAGGAGCAAAGCATTTAACACTGACCATCTCAGAAGGGATTCAATCAGCAAATTCATGGGTGGAACTAGATGCATTAAACTCTTTCCAAATTCTGGTGTAGGTGAGAGCCCAGAAATGACTATGATCTTTAGTCATGCCTAAGAATATTGTGGGCCTTACATTTCAAGCCAGATTGTTTATTTTTTGGGGGGCGGGGACAGGATACTGGGAATTGAACTCATGACCTTGCACTTTCCAGACAGGTGCTGTGCTGCTGAGCTACATCACTGATGTCAGATTCATTTCATCTGTTAATATTCAAATACAGGATCTTATGCCAAAAACACATAAGGTTAATATGGACACAGATGCACACTGAGTGAACCTGTCATTGCCCTGAGGCTGCGCAATGTTTGACACTTCTTAAAATCCCATTATTACACCTGTGTGATGGTGTGTGTGTGTGTGTGTGTGTGTGTGTGTGTGTGTATGTGTGTGTGCGTGTGCATGCACGTGTGTGATACATATGTATTCAGGTCTTAGATTAGTATAGCACAGACACAAATATTTTTCTAACACTTTCTGAAATTCAAGTACTTAAGACAGAGTCTTTTGAATTCATGGAGAATTAAGGAGCATTTATTTTGGGGGCTTTTGGAAAAATTAATTATAGAAAGCACTTGGTTGATTTCTCTGTTGCACTCTAGTGCTTTTTAAAAAGAAGCAAAAAATGTGGACCACTTTATCTGAGGGCAAAGACTCAATAGTTGTTTATAGAAAGCATAATGTTATTTAAGCCAAACCACTCATGAGGCTGGACCATATTGTAAGCTACATACTCCTTATAGTCAAAATAGATACCCATTATAACTGCGAAGTCCTTCCTCGTGTCTCATCTAAATATATCTTTCTGCCAACTCTGGCTACTTCTCTATTTTGTCTCAGCAGGAGAAATAGATCTGTGTTTCCACTGCAGCATAGCTTTTGTTGTGTTCTGCTTTGCTAGAAGTCCATGACCCAATTGATCATTTTGGTATATCCTCTCTTCCCTACACAATCTGAATCTTTTTACCACCTTTAACAGGCTCTCTTTTCTGAATCTTGTATTTTTTCCCACTTTCTTAAAGAAAAAAAATATTACTGTGGTGGTAACTTTCTAGAACAATTGTCTGGGATTCCTCCCTCCAAAGTGAAACCTGATTTCCAGATCCATGCCAGAAGTGCACAGCTCCCAGCTCTACTGAGCAGGTAAGGGGCTGAAGCCACAAGTGTTCATCTTCCCACCTGCCCCGGTCTGTGGTCTGTCTTTGGATCAGCAATAATTGCCTGAACAGTGACGATGGCTTCATTAATTTTTGTCTGTGACTCTCTGAGTTCTTCTATATGCAATAATTGCAGAATTTGAGCAGCTCCATTAAGAACTGCATCTCCTGTGTTAAAACCAAGAATACATTTGTCTAAAGCAACAGGAAAACCCTCTTTTGTTTGATCTGCTTTAGCAACTGCATCCTGTGTTAGGCGCTCCTGAACCAGAGTGGGAATTGCCTTGCGCATCACCAGGTAGTCATCCTGGCGCTAACCCTGGAGGAGGCTGGCCAAAGCCATGGGCCCAGCCTTAAGATCAGGATTGTTTAATTCCAGATTGATCAGTGGCTCTGTGTTCCTACTTGCTTTGTCAGTATTTTTTGCATTGTCAGGACTGACATCCCTGTATTTTTCAGCATTATCTCCATATTCAAGTCTAACAGCGAAATCAAGGAACCAGTCGATTGCTTTTTGTCGATTCTGAATCTTGAAAGGGCAGTCAGCGTCTTGGAGATGCTTTTCAAAGAACTTGGGCCAGTCACTGCCCAAGGGGATGTTTCTTAAATTACCTCTGCCTTCAATCTTGTAGTGTCTGATTTTCTGGTCTTCAAGCCAAACAATAGAGTTTCTAAATTCTGTTTCATCTTTGCAGTTGAAGCCGGTGGGGTTGTGATAGTGGAGTGCTGGGTCTCTCTACATTTTTTTGTTTGATTTTATTGAATTTGAAAATAGACAACAGAAGCCTGTGGAGATAGCTCAGTGGCATAAGCATCTGCCTTGCAAGCACAAGATCCTAAGTTCGACCGTACCAAAACAAACAAAGAAACAAATAAAAAAAGCCCAAATGCAGAACAATAGAAATGAGAGTACTGCCCATTTGGAGGCGAAGGAAGTGCCACCAGACAGCCAGGGGTATTTATTTGTTCTGGGTTTTGTCTGTGTCCTTTGACTAGGGGACTCGCTCAGCTTGCATTTTTCCAAAGGCTCATGGTCTCTAGGATATAAATCACATCTGTCCAGGTCTGGCCTAAGTCCTGGGTGTCAGGGCTCTGCCAGGGTCCCTCCTTGACCACCTCTGTCTGGGAAGCTCCAGATTATCTTAGCCTCATAGGTCTTTTCCTTTTCCAATGCTAATCTTTCCTCTCTTTGGTGCCTCGATGCCTATTTTATCATTGCAATGGGAGCTTTCGTGCTTCATCTCATGTTCTAAAGTCTGTTTCTATTGTGCTTCACAGATTATTTTAACATTTCATTTATCTTAGGTCTGAGTCTCCATAATTTTATTGCAGGATTTTTGCCTGAAAGTTTCCTGGGCCTGTTTAGCATTAACAATGCCACTGGGTAAAATTTAACTGAAGTCTAATGGTGGTGAGACAAGAGCAAGCGGAACGATGTTCCTGGCTTCTCGGCAGATGTTCCTGCAGCTACCACCCCAGACCTCTCATGCTGGTACTTTTACCTGCATTAAATTATGCTTAATGTACATACCATGAATAGAGAACACAAAGCCATGGTATTTAAAAAGCATCTAATAAAGTTCCCCAAATAACATCAAACAATATCTGAGTGGTTATCTCTGATATTGTATTTGAAAATATTCTTAACTCATCTAAAGGTGTCCTTGGAGAACTTTTGCCTTTGGTGGAATGGCCATAAGTGTTTATTTCTTTTTATAGGCCTAGTGCTGTGCTAGGCTGCTAAAAATGTAAATAATTTATTATACTCTTCACTCACTTCTTTGAGATTCTGATTATTATTTACAGGAAGAAAACAACAGGCTCAGAAAAGCTTGACAATTTGCTCATCACTGTCAAGCTAAAAATTTCCCCAAACTTGCATTTATACCTAAATCAGTATGATGCTAAAATCTGAAAATTTTGTTACCTAAAGTTACAAATGTCTCTCCTAAATTCAGCAGAGAGAAAGCAGCAGCTGCCAGTATCGGAAGACACACAAACCATTTGAAACTAGTCAAAAAGTATCCTGTATTAACAAGGCGAAGAAAGCTGTATATGCGACCAGAAGGAGCTATGCATTCAATAAGCTCATCTAATCTTTTAAGGTCCATGATGAAAAAGTTACATTTTAATAATTCTAGTGATTTTCTTTCATGTAGCTGTGCATGCATAGCCTTGTCTCTAGCTCACATGATTCCCCCAAGTAATTCATATTGTCAGTGACAGTGAATCTGTAGATCTGACCTAAACTCGAGGTGTCAACACTTGGAATGATGATGCCATTGATGAAGAGAAGCACCGCGCACAGGTTAATTTTTTTATAGAGGTATTCCAAAACTAAGATGTATAGTACAGAACACCTTTTGTTTTCTTAGTACATGATTTCTCCACATTCAAACTGATAAAGACTTTTGGCAGCATTAGAATTCATTACACTGAATTCTGATTTTACAGAAAAGTTGTTTCTAAGTCACTAAGCCATAAAGTCAGAACAAAGCATTATTTATGGTTTATGAAAATTGTGTCCCTGAGGCACAACTCATAGAAGTATTGAAATTACCAGCTGGCCAAAACTTTGAAGATAAGCCAAAATTCAACGAGACTTTTTGATGTGTATATGTGCGAGATGCACAATAATCTTTACTGCGCTCTATGTTGTCAATTGTATGAAAGTTATGAAATAATAAATTTTCATTTTATTATAAAAATAAAAATTAAAAAATTTAAAACATTTCAAAAAGAGAAAGGAACAAGTAAACCTGGGCAAGTTATTATGATAATACATGAAAAAATATGTTCTAGACACATTTTTGAGCTTTAATATGACAAATATTAATAGACATAATTGCTGATATCCTGGAAATCTGCCTCTGAAAAATATCTAGTGGTTTTGTTGGGTTTTGCTTAAGCAAAAATTGCTTATCTGTATAATCATGAAACTTCTCATGTTATATTTTACAACAAAAGCTATGAAAAATTAAATTATACAACACATATAAAAAAAAGAGAGAAGCACCATGCAGTGCCTTGGCTGCTACGGATCTGCCTACCCACGCCCTCACTTGTTCCTTTTCCAATTTCTTTCTCTCTTGCTTCTGAGTAACTAGAAAGTTTGCACATTTGAACTCTATAGTGAGAAATGAGGGCAGAAATGTGCACTGCCAAATGGGAAAATGGAGAATAAATGAGCAGGCCTTTCAGAGCACACAATCCATCAGCAAAACAGCCAGGCCAGGAGCAACCACAGCTTCAGTGGTGGAAGGACACAGCATCTTCAAGGGAATGGCAATGATAATGGTGAAGCGCTATCTTGACAAACAGAATCCATGACACTTTCTTGGCTCTGACCCAGCACAAAGGCGTGGTATTCTCAGCTTTACTGGACTGTATTAGACACAACTGCAATGTTCTCTCTTTTACAACTATCTTGATATCCAAATACTATCTACCTGACTGGGTTTCTGCAATGGCATCAAAATCAGTCTCTCTGCCCCCATGCACCCAGCAGTAATGTATCTATCACATTCTGGTTTCCAGGCACTAACCTTGCTGACATTACTTGCTTCTCAGCCCCAATACCCACTTTGTTTGTCCCACTGCATGAAATGACCAAAGACTGAGTGGCTGATAAACACCCAATTTTAATTCTCAGTGTTATACAGGGTGAATGGAAGCCTGAGATCAGGGGCCAGAAGGTCCTCTGCTGGGTTTTGGATTGTCACCTTCTCCTCACCTTCCCAGAAAGTGACAGCACAGCTACTTGGTTCTGTGGCTTTTCTGAGGGCCCTAATTCCAGGCATGTGACCTCTACCTAGAAGACCTCGTTACCTCCCACACTTCCCATTTCTGAACCCTATTTATCATGATGGAGACCAGGAATCCAACAGCCACCAGTTAGGGTGGGCACATCCATTCTATCTACTGCAATATTACTCTTTCTTCAGTCCTGTGAAAGCTCAGAAGAATTTTACAAAGCATAATCTGATCATTTTATCATCCTGCTTTAAACTGCTCACGTTGTTCGTGGGATAAAGTTCAAAGCTCTTCAGTGGAGCTAACAAACAAGTTCTCAGCCCAACCTTGGCTCCTGTAGTCATGGGCAAAGGCCCCATGTGTGAGTATCCTTCTTCAGACCTGTTACCTATTCCCTTTGCAGGTGACTAAGATATTGTGTGACTCCCACCCATGGCAGGTTCTAGGCATGGTCAGCTGGCGCAACACTGGTTAATCTCTTGCACTTGCTAAGTGTACTAAGACACATCCACGCCTTCCGCTTAATGTGCATGCTTACCACTTTACGCACAAACTGCTACTCACATTCACCTTATCTCCTTTCAGTGTCTTATTTAGTACACTGTCCAGAGATTCACAGCAATCAAAGCTAGAGTTCCAGGTCATTTGAGCAGAGGAGTGACAGGTTCAGGCATAAGGCAAGTAGTAGGAAAACAGAATGTACACAGTAATTTCTTAATCCCACTCACACAAAAATCCTTCTTGTTCCATATGACTTATCATGAATGAAAACATTTAAATCTATGTCTGAATATTAACAGGTAATCAGGTGAAGAAGGATAGATAAAAGATTGGCTTGTAGGTAACTAATAAAAATGTGATTTTTAAAACATTCAATGTAATTGTTCTATGCACTAGCAGAAGGTTCATTTCTGTTACTAATAGATCCATGTGGACGAGATTTAACTTTTACGGTTTTGTTTCCTCAACCATAAGATGAGAAGTTTTCAAGAAATGATCTGTAGCATCTTCTGTCCGGGTCATGTTCTACCATTTGACTGGTGATTTCTTACAAATGTGTTATAGTTTGTATCTAATTGTCCCCACAAAGCCTCATGCAGGTTTTCGGAGTTTGCGATTGGTTCATGATCCAATTCTGGGGATGCGGGTGTAGTGCTACACCTGCCTGGGGCCGGTAGCCTGAGTGCAATATAAGGGAGAGAGGCTTTCTCTCTGCTGTAGCCGCTGCTCTTCTCTTAGCTTGTTGTGTTTTCTGTCACTGTGAGCGGCTGCCCTCTGCCTGGTGCCACTCTGCCTTGGAGCCAGCTGAGTGTGCCCTGAAATCTCCACAAACTGGGAGCTAAATAGACCTTTCCTTCCTTCATTTTGGCTGTCAGGTATTTTGTCCCAGCAATGAGAGAAAAGTAACTGAGACAGAATTTGTAAGAAATAAAACCACAATGAATCTTAGAGCTTAATATAATGAGCAATCAGATTAGCAATGTACCAAGGAGTATTCCTGCAATCCAGCAGTCACCTCCTGGACAGGTGAAAGCAACGTGCTTGCACTGGACAATTCAAGGTTTTTAAAAAATGTAAATTGCATTTGTTACAGGTGTTCCCATATGTCCTTATATTTTATTATTGATGATATGGCCCTCAGTAATGTCCAACCACTTGCAATTATTCTCATCCACCATTAGCATTTATCTTATCCAATAAATATGGAGTTGATGCCCAGAGCCCATCTCAAATGGGGTAGGTCTCAAATATTTAATTGTGCTTATATAAAATTGCATATGGTTATCCGCTTGAAATGTTTTCTCTTTACTCACGGCCAGCCTATTCATTTAGAAATCTCCTATAGATTATTTTTGGCATCTGATTTAAATTTTGTCTTTCTTGAAAAAGCAGAGACCTCTAAATAGAGGCACAGAAACTGAATTTTTTAAATATATTGTTTCTCCTAGTCATTGGAATGCCCACAAGGTTCCAAGAAGGTAGACTGGTAAGCCACCTTGGAAGAACTAGGCTGTCTATACGAGCAGATTCAAACTACTATTTGTGAGCTCCATGCTTAGAAGCAATCTGATGTTGGCAGAAGGCTGTAATTATCACTTTGGAAAACTTTACTGTTATTTCTTTAATTTCCCATCAGATTTATCAAGGAAAATGTTTTCAGATAGCTATTTCCTATCCTCTGGTTGAATCCCTTCATTGCTTGTCTTTCCTCTGTTGTTACTGTTTTTACTTTGTTTCCAAACCCTCACCTACAATCACACTTCATTTCTCTTGTCTGCCTGCATGTTCTTTTCTCAACAACACACTATCTGTTTTGGTCTATTTCCCACAGTTAGTAAATCTTATTACTTGCAAGTTGTTCCCTTACACCTACATTGTTCTTTCGAGAAAACGTTTTTCTACATTTCTAATCTGACTATTTCTCTGCAGCTTTACCTTTTGTTTGAAAACTTTTCCAGTGAAATGGTATTGTTTCATTATTTTTCTGTATTCAGAACGGGTCTACAGTGTCTTATTATATAGATCAAACTTGTAGTGATTCTCCTGTGTTCAGCCTCCCAAGTGCTGGGATTACAGGCCTACATCACACGCCCAGTCTCAATTGCCATCTCAGTGCACCCCTGGCATGGGGCCAGCACAACAGTCTGGGGATCAAACTCCAGTCCCTGTGTCTGCCTAAGCAGGCTCTTTAGTCTGCTGAGCTATCAATTTTTAAAATATCTGAAAATTTCAAGCATTGCAAGAATAATCACAAAATAAGGTAAGTTTTAAGGATTTCTGTTTTATATACTCAATGGAATAGGAATATTATATGAATACATACATATATATATATATATATATATATATATATATATATTTGTGGAACTGGAGATTGAACTCAGGACCTACACTTGCTAGCAAGCATTTATTCCACTGAGCCATCTCTGGCCCCCAGTCAATAGATTTCTAATGGTAGAGATGAGAATACTTGGAAAAGCAGATACATTTTTCTGAGCTTATAAAATAGAAATTAATGAATATTAGAACAAAATAAAGGCAGCATATTCAAATTAACAGATACTTTTAATTTTAAAAAGTAAGGTAGAAATAGTTATAAAAAGTTCTTCATTTGATTCTTCCATCCCACTGTGACCATTACATCAGAGACCAATTTCCAGAGCTTTTCTTCTATAGCACAGAACTTTTTTCTATTCAATCAGTCTCCTGTTCTTTTTCTTTTTTTCTTTTGTCTCTTTAAGACAGGGTCTAGCTATGCAGTCTGCACTGGCCTTGAGCTCACTTTGTAGCTCAGGCTGATCTTGATCTCATGTTCCTGAATAATTCACTACAGCTTGCTGTCTCCAGCCCTGGATGCAACAACTCCCAAAAGCTTTCCTTAATTTTAGAAAAGCCCATATGTTTAGCTTCTGTTGGCAAATGCTTCCTGGAGACATAATTTAAGTGGATATGAAAAATATCTACTTGTGGAGAAAGAATAGTACTTCATACTTTTAAATGGTAAGGGGATAATTAAGATTTTAAAAATGCAAGTCCTCGATGGCAGAAACACTGGCCTAATGTATATGCTAGAAGGATCGAAGGGAAAAAGCCTGTGGACACATTGCTGTCACTACTAGTGGGGCAGACAGGAGCCATGCCACGCTTTGGCTTCCCAATCCACACGAGGCAAGAGACCAGGCGATGCCAACGCCCTGGACTGCTGCTGCTCCACCTCGGCCAAGGAAAGGAACATGCATGCATGAAGGTGCAAGAGTTGTCAGGACAGGGTGGGAAGAACATGGAAACAGAAGCCGGAAGCAAGGAGGGTAGGGTAAATGATCTCTTCCTCCATGGTGAAATACAGCCTGCACTCTGCTCTGTTTCTTATTAACTCAAAGGCTAGGAGCTTTCAACATATATGGCACTGAAGAGATTAAATAGGAAACCCTTTGGGAGCTCTGTCTAAAAATACTGCACTGGCAGTGTAACTATAGACGAGAATTTCAAGGGTCGTAATTATTTGCCAGGGCTCATCAGAGGCACTAATCACTCAGGAAAAGGAAAAGCCTGCGTCTTCATGGGCATCTCAGCACGAGAGGTGTTTAGAGATAATTAAAACAGGCGTAGCAAAGCCTTTTTTTTTTTTTTTCTCTTAGTGGTGTGGGTTTGGAATGCTACATCTTTTAAATAGCTGCCTTTTCTTTAAAAACAAAAGTATCTACAACTCACTTTCGCTCGAAGTCTTTGCTGGATCGCCAACAACTTACTTTGCAGGTGAAGGTGGGTCAGAATTTTTTCCAGGTGAAGTAAAGTTGCTTATCCTTATCTTTTGAACATTCAGTTTTGAAAGTTTACTCTTATTTTATGTATTATTATTATTGTTGTTGTCTTTTTGAGACAGGGTCTCACTATGCAGTTCAGGCTGGCCTTGAGCTCACTTTGTAGTCCAGGTAGGTCTCAAACTCACAATGATCCTCCTGCCTCAGCCTTCTGAGTGCTGGGATTATAGGTGTTCATGAAAAGTGTAGTTGGTGGTGCACCGTCATGGGAACAGAGAGACAAACCAAGACAGTAAGGTAGAGAGAGGCTAACACAATGCTTGCCTTATATACAGTGACAGAACACTACTATGAATAGGGAAGAAAAGGATTAGATTACATGGTTGGAGGCCAAATGGCCCCTGGATTGGAAGAAAAAAAAATAATCCCAAGTCTTCACCTCATAACAATCATCCACAAGTAATTCCATTTGTATACTGGGACTCATTATAAATATTAAAGCTCCTAAATTTTTTAAAATATATAGATGGCTAGCTCCAGAAAAGCAGCTTGAGGGTGTACCTTTAGAATCATATACAAAATAACAACATAACAGAAATTAACTTTTCTATGTGATCCAAAGGAAAAAAAAAATAGTCCACCAAAATCTGTTAGGAATAAACACAGCATGGTCAATAATATGATGCTTGCCATAGATTATGAAACTTCTTTAAATCTTTGAAAGAAACATTAGAATCCCAATGTGTAAATTAACAACTGTGAAAAGCTCACTAAGAAGTAAAAATGATGAGTAAATGTATTTAACTTGAATTGTAGGCAAAGAATATGAAGAAAAAAAAATATTGTATTATGAAAATTTTAAATTTAGGATAAATAAATGTCTGATCCAGAATGTGTTATAGCACAAATCTCTTTGTAGCACACTTTAGAAATGTGCATAATATGCCCCCAAAATGCCCATGATGGTTGGCTTGCAACTTTACTCCTAAAAGTGGATCTCAGTAAAAGGTCTCCAATAAAGAAATGCTTCAGGAGCATGAAGCTCAAGAGGAAAAGAATCTGGAGTGCATCAAGGAGGAAAGGATACCCGCCGCTGGGCACTTACGGTGTGTGTGCAGGTTGCAAGAGTAGATGGCTATTAAAAATAAGTTTCTGAGGAGAACATCTGAGTATTAGGAGAAAATGCTTTGGTTAAAACACCTGAAGAATTAGGACACAAAATTGCTTTCTCAGGAATGCGATACATAAGTGGAGACAGTCCCCTTCATGTGTCATTTTCTATTAAACAGAAAAATACTGTGCACACATATCAAACAGAAAATTACTAGTACTTGAACTTTATAATTTGTCATTGAAAATGAACAAATGGTCCAAGGTGAACATCCGGCCTTGCTTTGTATGTGCAGCATGGAGAGGATTGGCTGTACGTTGGTTGTACAGTCAAGGTAAGCACTGCAACATTTTAAAAATTGGAGGCATTATTAACTATAAGCTAAAGCAGTGCTCAGTGTCAGTTTTAAGAGTGTTTCCTCTCGCCTATGCTCCCCTCACAGGCTGCTCCTAAGCACAGCTGTGACTCTCAGGCCATGCTCCTCTCTTTTCCTGCACTTCCAGCCAGCTTTTGGTCTAGTCTTAAGCTCAGCTTCCTCCTCCTCTTCCTCCTTCTCCTCCTCCTCCTTCTTTTTCTTCCTCTCCCTTCCCTTTCTCCTTCTTCTTTTGTCTTTTCTTTTGCTGCTACTTTTTGTTGTTGTATTTTAGAGAAGGGTCTACAGGGTTCTCAGGGTCTCACTGCTAGATTGGGTTGGTAGTGGTCCTCCTGTTTTCAGCCTCCCAAGCTCTGGGATTACAGGTGCCTACCACCATGCCCAGTCTCTATTGCTGTCTGAGTGTGTCCTGGGGGCAGGGCTGGCACGGCAGACCTAGGGATCAAACTCCCAGCCCCTGAATCTGTCCCAGCAGGTGCTTTAATTCGTTGAGCTATTTCGCCAGCCCTTGCTGCTAGTATTATTGATGTCCAGGAACCTCAGTTAAAGGTCTGTAAGCCTTTGCTGTTTATCAAGTATTTTCTTATGTCTTGTGTACTAGGAAAATGGAAAGCTTAACACTTGAGGTTGGCTGGAGCCTATTTTGTAAACAGAAAATGTATTTTGCGCAATTTTTCTCACCAAAGTAGCGTCACTCCAATCCATATGCTGGCTATCCTGAGTTTGCAAGCGGGCCTGTCCACGCTGTGGGCCTCTCAGCGCCCCGGGTTCTGCACACCTGTGCCAGGCGTGTTCTGCATTCTGTGCTGGGTGTCTGCCTGTTTCGCTTGGGATGCCTGCAATACCAGCTTGCGGAACTTAGGAATTTACTACTGGAGGGGTAGGGGGGGAAGAAGTGGACTCTGAGAAACCCCAGTGGGAGAAAGCCAAAGGAGACTGCTCTTCAGATGATTTTTCTGTACTTGAGACATTGGCAGATGTGATGCGCAGCACAGATGTGAGATGTTGACACAGTTTACCACCACACACTGAAGCTCATAAGAATTCTAGGAGCATCGCTTTCTCAACATGTTGAGCATTCTCAGTGCTTTCAAATTCAATGAACCAAAAGTTGTCTTTCAAAAGATGGAAACATGTTCTAAAAGTTCTATACACTGGGCCGGCCAGATAGCTCAGTGGATTAAAACGCCTGCTTAGGCAGACCAGAGTTCGATCTCCAGGTGCTGGCCCTGCCCATGGGGTGTGCTGAGATGGTGATCAAGACTGGGTGTGGTGGTGCACTCCTGCAATCCCAGCTCCTGGGAGGCTGAAAATAGGAGGATCACCGCGAGTCTAATCTGTGCAGTGAGGCCCTATAGACTCTGTATTAAATACATTTTAAAAAAAGATCTCTACATCTGCCCAAAAAGGAACAGATAAGGAAAGGGCAGTATTCCGACACAGTGGAGAACTACTCTGATGTAAGGAACGCTTTTGAGCCATTTGCAAGAAAGCAGGTGCACCTTGAGACCAGGATGTCAGCTTAAGTAGCGCACGGTTTCTCTTCTAAGTGAAACCCACAGTTAAAGGTGAAGAGCAAAACAGAAAGCAGATAATAGGAAATGGAGGTAGATATATTTTTTTCAAAAGGGAAAGAGACCAAGAGATTGAGGTGAGGGAGAACGGAGTAGAAAAGAATTAAGATGTGCTCTGGATACATATGACCATGTCCTCTGCATGGATACTAAGAAATACATTCAAAGCTATGCCAAAGTTCTGCAGGCACCGCAAGCCAAAAACAGGAAGCTTGAACATTTTTTTGTTTGTTATCTTTTAATTAAAAATACAGAATCGTGTACTTCTGACCTTGCGAGTCCGGATCTCAGTGCTCACAGCCCCAGGTCTGCAGTGCTCCTTGGTTATTTATCGAGGCTTGAGAACCTCAACTATAAAGTTCTTTTGAAACTTATCTACATATTTCTTTGCAACTGTTATCAATAATTTTCCTTTAGACATTTCATGGAAAGCATCTAGGTAACTGAATAATCAATGTAAGGTGCCTTTAGGATATGGCACAGAGACAAAGCTACACCTTGCTTTTGGAGTCACTTTCTAGGAACACAGTTACACCCAGTATTGATACTTAACTGAAAGACCTGGTAAGCATTGTTCTTAAGCATTTTTCAAGACAAATACAGATAATTTAAATTACACCCTAAAATCTCTCACTGTATACTTCATTGTAATTTATGATAACTTTGGTACAATTTAATAGACTTAAAAGAAATGAATTTTTAATATTCAATCCATTGCCTACATTAAAATTATGATTAAGGGCCAGCCAAATAGCTCAGTGGATTAAAGAGCCTGCAAGCAGGTGCAGGGGCATGGGGTTTGATTCCCAGGCCTGCTGTGTGGGCCTGCCAAATAGCTCAGTGGATTAAAGAGCCTGCAAGCAGGTGCGGGGGCTTGGGGTTTGATTCCCAGGCCTGCCGTGTGGACCCACTCCAGGGGCACGGTGAGATGGCAATTGAGACTGGGCATGGTGGCATATGCCTGTAATCCCAGCTCTTGGGAGGCCGTAAACAGGTGGATCACTATGAGATTGATCCCTGAACATCCTGTAGATCCTTCCCTAAAACTACAAATAATTAAAAAAATTAGAAGATAAAAATAAAACTGGTATGCTTTGTAATTGAAGTCCTAAGTTATCTCCATGTCTAGGCCTCTGAAGTTTGGAATTTGTTCAACCCACCTGGTAAAGATGTTATTGAATTTTCCAGTAAGTAATCTGATTTTCTGAAGTAGATGTAAATAATTTTGTCCTGTATCACTTCGAACACCCTTTGATAATTGATACAGATTTTTTTGGATGGAAAAGAAAAGCCCCTAAGTCTTTCTTCCATTCTTTAAAAAGAGCATCAGATTGTCTGTACATAGCTAAACAGTAAACAAATGGATTAGGTCTACTATGTGTAGTTCTAAAAATACCCTCAGTGGTTGAATAACATGTAAATTGAATTCATTATGCAATATGTGGTAATGAATAATTTACGTTCAGTGAATATTTCCCTAATCCAGGTTTTCTTTGCTTTTGTATTTTCTTAAAGAATTCATATCATTGAATGCTGCCTTTGCCTTAAAATAACGTTCTTAACAGCACGCTACTGCATCGTCAGCTCATTCCTGTCTCACGGTCCTGCTTACACTAAAGCAGTAAATGACTCGGGGCTGCACAACGGGGATGCACATTCGTTACCTGTGAGCTTTTAAAGACTGCAGCCTCCAGGAATCTACCTTAAATCTACTAACTCAAAGCGCAAGCCCGCGCGCGCGGGTACACACGCACGCGTGCACACACACACACACACACACACACACACTGGGGGTGTACACTCTCCCTTGTTCTTTCCGATACATTGCATGTCACATCCCATTAAGAAGAAAGCCTTCGGGCTGGAGAGACAGCTCCCCTGCTTTGGCAAGCACAGGAACCAAAGTAACCGTGCTTTGGCAAGCCAGAGTTTGATCCCTGGTTCTGCAAACCGTGTTGGCCCCACCCCTGGGCACAGTTCCGGGGGCGTGGTGGCGCATGCCCATAATCCCAGCACTGGGGAAGCTGAAAACAGGATCACTAGGAGTCTGAGCTGCGTAGTGAGACTCTGTACAAAATACATTAAAAAAAAAAGACAAAAAAAAAAAAAAAAAAAAAAAAAAAAAAAAAAAAAAAAAAAAAAAAAAAAAAAAAAAAAAAAGAAAAGGAAGAAAGCAAGCAAGTCTCCAACTACTAGAGTTTGTCTCCTAGTATTGGAGAGTTTGGGCTTTATTTTTGGTGGTATATTTAATTCAAACCGTCTTATGACCACATAATAAATGTGGGACCAATTTACGTATTCTCTCTGGTAGTAATTGTTCCTCTAAAATACAGGAATTATCCTCTAGGATCTGGGATGCAATTTGGGGTAATCAAAACGAAATGACCAAGGTAAATGTTCAAATTTCCCTCTATGTAAGAGAAATTTTCTTCTTTCATTTCTAAAGGGTTGCATCTGGATGAATAATATCCTTTACATAATCTCCTTTCTGTAGCTCTCATCTCATCAGACAGATCTGACAGTCTCCTTGAAGAATAATAAAAAAGATCAACCTTTTCCTGGAACAATTGTCAACCAAGACAAAAGCCAGAGGGCAACTCATTTTTTTTTTTTAATCACCTTTAAATGTGAGATTAGCAAAGAAATGTGTTTTGCAGCTTTTTTTTGCTTTCAGAATGAAAATTTGAGCTCTAACCTCTTGGGAAAATTTGCAAATCATTTCTAACAAAGATGGTATGACCGTCTAGCAAATCTCCATGCCACTAAGTTGCCACCCAAGAATTGGATTCCTACAGATGTGAGCAGTGGGGCCAGGGAGATGGCTCAGTGGAATAAGCGCTTCTCATGCAAGCACAAGGACCTGAGTTCAATCCCTGGTTCCGCCAAAAAAAAAAAAAAAAAAAAAAAACAGATGTGAACAGTGGCAGCTGTTGGGGTGAATGCCAGCAGAGGAATAGAAAAGTGCCACAGCCGTAGCTACCAGGCCGCTTCCCAGGTCACTTCCTCTTCAAAAGGCCCAATGTAATGCAGGGGCTGAAGGTAAACTACATTTCTTGGGAAACCTACCTTAAAGGTAGAATTTCAAGTGTCAGAATGATTGCTTTGGCTCCTTTGAGTCCACAGAGCTGGCAAATGCTTAAAAGACCCAGAAAAGGCACTCTTGCACAGTGGCTATTTTGATTTCCTATTTGGAATCATTTTTATTCTGACCACTGCTGTAAATTTCAAAATCAAATGATTTTTCAATGAGTTGGTAGGATACACCTAGTCTTAAGGCACTTTTTGGAAGTAAAAGGTTCACAAAATCCAATAATTATGAGCAGAAGGATTCAAGATCAATGCTGTAGTGACTAAAGGGCTTACTAAACTTTATGAGGGACATGTTAAGGGGGCAAAGATCTCTTAAACGGCAGCAAAACTGCAACTGTAGGAGCAAAGAGTTAGGGCTCTGGGGCACTAGGATAGCTAAGTCTCTCTGGAGGGGTTTCATAAGCAGAAGCTGAGAGCAGGGGCCCTATTTTTATGGACCTGGGCTAAGATTGAAGCACTGTCCCTGGCACATAGTAGGTTTTTATTTAAAATTCACTAGTGGTTGTGCATTGCCTTTAAAACCTTTTAAGATGCTTCAACATGTCTAAGTAGCAAAAATTATGTGAATAAATACCCACAAATCTATTCTGGTTACCAGGGGCAAAAAGTCCTGCAAAGAGTGTTCTTCCTGAAGGTGGCCCAGTGGGGCATGTTCAACACACACAGAGGACAGCCTTATTTATTTTTTTTCTCACAAGGCACAAAGTTGATATTTATTATGAGAAGAAAGAAATGCAGTGTTCAGTCTTAGAGGGCTGTCATTTATCTCCTGGTCCCCTAAGAGGAACAGGCAGGTTAGGCAGGGGAGACGCATGCCCGCATTTTCTCTCCAGCTCCTCACTCCAGCAATCCTCAGTCTCCTAGTGTCTCCCTTCTGTCTCTGCTGAAGACAGCCAGGTGGGCACCGTGCACCCAGCACCTAGAGGAGACATCCTGCCATTCCTGGTGGTCATATCTTACAAAAAAAAAAAAACAAGTCTGAAGTTGGCATTGAAGGAGAAAAAGTCCCGCAGTCTGATGCCCTCACCCCCATGCTCTAGAAAGAGAGAAGTGTCTGGAATTGGGATAGCCCTTGTCGTGGTGACTTTCTACCATAGTCTGTGTCAATAATGTGACCCACACCCCCTGTCATAGTGACTAATTACTTGCATCAGCTCAGACAGTTGTGATACAATTTGAACTTTTCCTTTGGAGACAGACAAGAGTGTAAAACTCTGACTTGGTATGGAAAGTTATGGTTCAGGCAGAGGGAAAAACCATGGTTTCTCTTTCCCCTAAGCTGCGCATATACCTGCTCTTCTCACTGTAGCTTCACAGGACTGTATTCACGTGGCACCACTGGAAGCTTAGTAATAATCACTGTAAGGTAAGATTAGGTTAAGGCGCTGTATTTTTTTCTCATTTAAATGGGAAAAGCCACACCAACTTTGACTGAGCGTTCATTCTGAGGAGAAGATGTGCAGGTATTTTCCAAGTATTTTCTGCTCCTGATGCTGTTTCAAAATCCTGGCTAGTCAGGCTATGACTGCCTTTCTTGGTAAAGGTGGGTTCCATACAGAGTATAAACTCTGCTAAACCTAGCAGTGGCATGAGTGTCAGTCTGCAAAGTGCTTCTTAGTTGAAGGAGCTCTGCTTCTATATAATAACACAGTTCTCAGATATCCCCACTCTTACAATAGTACAGAACTCCTCCTGTAATAGCGCCTTAAAGCCTGATATATTTGCTTAAATTCTCCAAATCTGCCAGAGAGGTTGCTCTGTAGTTAAGTCAATAGCTAGATTACTGGCTACAGGCATCTGGGTGAACTCTCATCACATGTGTGATTTAGCAGTGTTTCTCCTCATAACTGGGAAAGCCTTGCATATGTTGAAGCGCTTTCACCTCAAGCCCAGGAATTGCCAGTTGAGAAAATGCAAATTATCTGACTGAATTTAACCTGTGTTAGAGCCTGTTTCTGGCTCCCTATAAGATACTCGGGCACCATCAGTGTAAAGGGGTGAGTCTCTCTACTGTGGGGGGTAAATTTGGGCCTTCTGGAAAGAAGGTTTTAATTCAGGGATTTAGAGACTCTAAATTGTTCTCTTCTTACAGCAAACACCTAGTACATGTTAATGTTAACTGTTTCCTTTTGCTCGAAAGGAGACCATTTTTTCTATTATTCCTTGATACTGGATATATATGTATAGCTAGTGCAAATAGTAGAGTTCAACCTTGCATGGGGCTTACACTTCACATCTAGTGAAAATCATTCCATCCAAAAAATTGATGCTTCATCACCTTTATTTTTTGAATTAATTGATTTTTTATGTATTTACTATAGGGTCTGCAGGGTCTCACTACACAGATCAGACTCATAGTGATCCTCCTGTTTTCAGCCTCCTAAGTGCTGGGATTACAAGTGTGCACCACCATGCCCAGTCTCATTTGCCATCTCAGCACACCCTGGGGGTAGAACTGGTACAGCACTCTGGGGATTGAACCCAAGCCTAAGCAGGTATTTTAATCTGCTGAGCCAACTGGTTGGCCCCATCACCTTCAAATTGACCACAAAGTTTAGAACTCACGGCAATGTCAACCTAACAGTAACCACACGGACTCCAGATTCAAGACTCTCTGAAAAGTTTATTTGCATACAGTTGGATATTGGAAGCTTTTGGCTCTCTAAATTATTATCAGATTTTGAGGAGAATAAGAGAGATATGAGTAGACAATTCTAGAGTGGTCTTACATGATTATATGAATTACGTTATCGTGTTTTTGTTTCTAAAATGAAGCCTTTTGGAAATAAATAAGATGGTAGGTTTGCATCCTGTTAGACGCTGGATTCTAATAGCAGTAGATAAATGACACAACTTCATTGTTTCTAAGGCATTCCTTATGTAACAGAGTTACATCACTACATTGACAGACATGAAGTTCAGACCATGAGTTTCATAGTGTTTTGTTAACAACACTTTAATTTGCCAGCTTAAGGCTTTGATTAAGGCTTTAAGTTATGATTAAGGGTCTCAATATAGTCATGAGGTAAGAGTCCTGGAATCATAGCTAACTACCTGAGTGTAAAAGTCCATTATCTAAATATCCTTTACCCAAATACATACATTTTACATAATTCTCTACAATATCTGAACTGAGACTTTTGTGTACGTCCATGTAATGGTTTACATGGATTTTGCTAAATGAAGAATTAAATAACTGAATGGTTTTTGAAGGTCTTTATGTTCAAGCTTGCCAACTGCTTTACTGACATATTTAACTGTAACAATACCTAAGTCACAAGTCTAGGAAATCTGTTGAACTTGGAAGTAAGGTAATGCTGGTGCAGTTGTTTATTTTTGGCAAGCCCAAATAGGATTCCAAGAACATTGGCCTTTCAAGGTATGCACATGCTTTGCTACAAAATAATCCATTTTGGACTATTGCATTTCATTGAATGAAACTCACTTGCTTTTGAGATCCTCCAAAATATGGTTTACAATAACATTTGTCTTTACTTACATCCTTAGACCTTCCCCATTTCCCCCAATCCTACCACAGCTCTGAACACTAGATTACTAATCTCATTTAAGACTTTGGTAAATGTTTGGCAAGAAGAGTTCATTCCTTCCCAAATACTTGAATGCTCTTCGGAGAGCTGCATGTTCTCTCACAAGGGCCAGATGTTTGGCACCGATATTGCTCTTCAGCTTTCTGGATGGAGTCATTGGATGTGATGTGGGGAGTTTCTCAAGCATGTTACTGGACCCCTGATTCACATTTGGCTGAGACATCAAGGCTTCTGCTGAGCAACTGCTAAGATGCAAAGCCATTTGCATCAAGACTGAGCACTGAGGTATGGTGGTTTGGGTGCTGGTGTGTCATAGTATTCTGTTTTCTTGGTGGCAGTTCACATGCATGAGGGCCACAGCCTCCCAGAGGATGGTCACTGGCATGTACTTGTAGCCCTACTATTGTCACCTGAGGCTGTGTCTGAGCAAGCTGCTGACTCCCTGGTCCTCTCATGACTCTGCAGAAGAGCACTTCACAGCAGGAACAACTCCAGGTCCAGTTTCAAATGAACAAGTCATAGAGATCTGCTACATAGCAGAGAAGCAAACTGGTGTACAGTTGAAAAACTGTCTTGGGGCACGAGCTAATGTTGAGTGTCCTCACCATAAAACAAAACAGAAGGAAGGCAGGAAATTGTGAGGTAATAGATTCCAGCAACACGGTTACTTCATTGTGATTGTTATCATGGGTGTCCACATAAGCCCCGAGTTGCTGAAATGTGTCCGTCAAATATGTGCCCTGATGGGTGGAATCTGCCTGCACATCTCTATGCGCTGGAGCCTGAAAAAAGTATCTTGCCGCTGAGCTGAGAAGAGTAAGCAGAGTTCTCACGCAGGGTCTGTCATGGAGTAGGTGCTCTGGGGTCGTGAGTCTGACCTTGATTTGTCTGCCTCTGTCGCAGCACTGCTTCAGGGTATGCCTTCAGTAGCTCGAGGTGATCAGGACAGAGGGCAGAGGGTGGCGGAGGCAAGGCAAATCTTCACTTGAGCATGTCTCACACGGCCTGTAAATGTGTCAGGTAGGCCTTGTCAGCTCTCCACTCCAGCCTTCCCAGGGGCTCCAGTGCCTTATCTGCTCTGCTGCCCTCCGGGGTGGTCTCTGACATCGGCCTCTCTGCTGATTCATACCAGGCACAGTGACTTCCTTGGCATCTTCTCAATACTCCAGGCACAATGACAGCTGGAGTTTTGGCTGTCATGGCTACTTCTTGCGGGATTGCTCTTCCTTCATATCAACCTGGTCCACTTCGCAGCCATCTTAGATCCTTGCCATGTGTCGAGCCCCTCCCCCATCCTGTGGTCACCTACTTAAAAGCTGTAATCTCTTCTTTATTTGCTTGGTGTCTTAGTTACTCTTCTCTCATTGCTGGGACAAATACCCGACACCCAAATGAAGGAAAGAAAGGTTTATTTATAGCTCAGTTTATGGAGGTCTCATTTCATACTCAGCTGGCTTCAAGGCACACTGGCACGTGGCGGAGAGCACCCTTTCATGGCAGGGCAAAGAGCAAGAGCACAGGCAGGGGTGGCAGCAGCTCGAGCCACTAGCTCCTCTTCCCTCCCTACACTGAAATGCACATTACCTGCCCTAGGGCAGGTGCAGCGTCCACACCCACAGTGATCAATCACAAGCTCCAGAAGCTAACCCAAGACCAATGAGGCTTTGGGGGTCACCTAGACACAAACCGTAACACTTGGGCAACCCCTCCTTTACCCCCTCTTATTTTTCCATGGAACTTACATTTTCTAGTATCCTATATAATTTATTCATGTACTATTTTTTTTTGCAGTACTGGAGATTGAACTCAGGACCTTGTGGTTGTCAGGAAAGCACTTATTTTACTGAGCTGTCTTCCCAGCTGTTCACATACTAATTTTATTGTCTGTATCTTCCTCTGCATGTACAGACACACACACACACACACACACACACACACACACACACACACACACAC
>PVKA01016582.1:0-47640 GCA_004027165.1 Ctenomys sociabilis
TTCAAATCAAATTAGTATTCATAAATTAATACATTGCATATTGTTTTCTTAGTGGTTATTTGTTGTATAAGATGCAGACATGGTATCCTATTTACAAACACTATTAGAGCAGTTCCCTCTGTTCATTGAATTAAGAGAATGTAGCTGTATGTCTATCTTAACTATGGAGAACACTCTTCTATAAAGACCAAAGTGACCTATTCCTCTACAAGTCAAACACTATTTACTGAACATGTGCAGTGAGTTGAAATAAAGAATGAGGCAGAATTCCTAACATCTCATAAAGAGCTGACAGTATGGTGTGGTTTGACCTTCGACAAATAGAGTGTACAGGGTGCTGGAGAAATGGCTCAATAGAATAAATGCTTGCCTGGCTAGTGCAAGGGCCTTAGTTCAATCCCTGATTCCATCAAAAGAAAGAAAGAAAAAAAAACATAGAGTATAACAAGCCCTGTTAGGATGTACAGCCATGGAGAAGAAAGAGGCTGTTGAGTTTGATCTCTGTAATGAAAAACACTTTGGGCAGAGAGAGCTTGGAACTGAGACTGAAAGGATGTGCAAGATGTAAATAACATGCAAAAAGAGAAAAAGCATTCCATGACAAAGGAACAGGAAATACAAGGAGAAGTGTGAAGGTGGAAGATCTCTGGCTAATGCCGAGGGGTCCAGGGTTGTAGAGATCCTTTCTCAACTTTTCACTAGCTGCACCAATGTCCTCAAGATATGAAACTCTCTCTTTGCTTTCACTCAAACAGTTTTGTAGACTTGTGATTGAGATTTTTAGTTCTTCTACATCTCTTTGACTCTGCTTCATGTGTTCTATTTCTTTCTGTATTGCTCATTCCAGTAATCCGTCATATTTCTGATCTCTATTTTTTATCAATGTCTTCTGTAGAGGTAGCTATTAATTCTTTTACTGCAGAGTTTTTTTGTTTGTTTGTTTGTTTGTTTTTTCCAAATTGGATTTCCTCTATATATTTCTGGAATTGAGTTTCTACTTCAGATGCTATGATTTCAAAGAATTTTTTTATTTCAGAAATTATTCCTGCTTTGAGTTCCTCTTTATCTTTCCGCTGTTGTTTCTTTGCTTCCAATGCTGTTGATTCATACATTTCAGCTGGAATAGTGTTCTCTGCACTTGTTCTGGGTGGGCATTGAGTTTCCCCCATATGTTTCTGAACTTGATTCATTACTTCAGATGCTATGTATTCAAATATTTCTTTTTTATTTGAGGCATTAATTCTGGTGTGAGTTCCTTTATACCTTTCTGGTGTTGTTTCTTTGCTTCCACCTCTATTCATTAATTTCCACTCAGCTAGTGTCCTCTGCACTTATTGATTGATTCGAGGCTTGAGATTGCATTTTTCTTCTTTTCTTTGTCATTTTGTATAGCACTGACCTCTGATCTTTGGTGTAGAGCTTTGGTGCAGTTATTACCTTAGCGCATAATGAGATTTGGGTGCCAGTCTATTAAGTTTGAGATTATCCAGTTATGCCTGGCCTAGATCTAGCTGCTATGTTCGGTTCCTTTTTGCTGCAGCTGTTCTGGTACAACTGTGAGCCTGTGGTTCCCCTCTGTTGGGTCCCTGGTCCAGGGATCAGTGGGGAATGCAGAACCTTTCCTTCACACTCATCAGGATGGGTGAGGTTGGATCGGGTGCAGGGAGAGTCACAAAAGTTCTCATTCCCATTGCGGGCTTCGGGGCATGGGCTCTGGGGAGTTCCCGGCAGGCCTGTCTGGGGTGTCTCAGGACGATTGCTCCTTGGAGGTCTTATGGTTGGGGGCTCCTGATGTCACAGAGTGAACAGGGAGAAGCCAAAGGCTCTCCTACACACTCACCAAACCAGGGTGCTGAGGGAGTCGGGAAAATTCCCACTCGCTCAGCGGTCTTGGGGGCAGGGGCTCCGGGGAGTTGCCGGGCAAATCAGTCTGGATGTTTCAGGCCAGTTGCTCACTTGGCCCACTCTAACTTTCTTTCATTGCATGGAAAAGGGCAAGAGCCCAAGTGTGTGGGCCAAGAGCCCCAGTGTGTAACCAACAAAGAATGGAAAAATCATAGATCCTTCCCTCCTTCCCAGGGCTATGGTAACAGTCTTTTGTAAGCATTCATCACTCTGCCTTTGTATTATTTTTTCTCCTATTTTTAGAGTCTTGATTCATTTTTTCCTGTACCTGTCTACACTCTATCCCTGAAATATTTCTCCCCTCCAACACTGAGGTTGATCTGGGATTTGTTGAGAAAGATATTGTTTAGTATTTTAATTATACATACAGGGCTGGGGAGATATGTTGGCTGGCATAAGTGCCTGCCTTGCAAATGCAAATTCCTGAATTCAATCCCTGGTCTCACATGCCATGGCCTGCATACTGTACTAGCCACTGAAACCGGGCATGCTGGAGCATGACTGTAATTGCAATGCTGGGGAGTCTGAGATAGATGATCACTATGAATTTGAACTGCGTAGTGAGACCTTGTATCAATAATAATAATAATAATAATAATAATAATAATAATAATAATAATTTGACAAACAACAGAATGTTAACCTCAGGAAAGGTCTTAGAGTTTCACTTTGCCTGCACTGTAGTAATGCTCCCACCTCTTTTGCCAGCATCCTCCCAACTGATGGGGTACTTTCAGATTCAGCAAACTTGGATGCTGTCTTAAGATAATCCAAAACCTTAGAAAATCCTGCCTCACACTGAGCAGAAACTAGTTTGGCATAACTTCTATCCTTATTTCTCCCTCTTAAAACTGCATGGTCTCTCTTGTTCTAGTTTTGTGCATGGGATGGCTGTTGAGAAATCAGAGCACAGGGATTATGTTTATCTTAAGTCAGCTTTTCTTCAAGCTACAATTCTGAAGTTTTTTCATTTATTAAACTCTAAATTTATGTGTTTCCTTCTTTCTTTGTTAGGAAAGCTAGACTATATTGATCATCTGGGGTGTTTTTGTTTGCTTTCTTTTTCCTTTTAAGACAGGCCTTTGCTACATTGCCTAGTCTGGCTACAAACTCCAAGGCTCTAGTGGTCCTCCTGCTTTAGTGTCCCAAGTAGCTATGAAATGAACATGTGTCATTATGCCCTACACTTAGTTTTTTTCCCCTACTATCTTTCAATGTGTTCTATGCCCTTGCTCAGATGTAACTCCAAGAATTGGCAACAATGGCCTGCTCCTCAAGTGTGGCTGCTTCAGTTCAGGACAGGCCAGACTTCTGTGATATAACCTCTGTCTTCTTATAGACCACTGTTGATCTGTCCTCTTGATCTCTTCTTCACCTCCCAACTCATAATATGGGCAACAATCTGAATCACCTCCAAGATAGTACAGCTTAATGTAGGGGGAAAAAGACAAGACTTCATGTTTATAATCTCTTAATTTCCTCCATGTAGAGTTCACACTACTGCTTATGGTTATTTCCTTATCTGTCTTTGTTGCCCATCTATAGATAATGCTGGGTGGAGCTCTCCCTTCCCTTAACCCATGGCTGTGTTGAGCTACAGCTGAGATGGACACTTCCCAAGGATATTGACAGCTTCTTACCTCAAATGTCCTCACATCCAACACTGTGTTTGCTCAGCAGGGCATTATTAAAGAGTAAGAAATTTATCACCCCTGAAGCTAGTCCTCGGCCCAATAGAGAAAAGATTCTGGGGATAAAAATCTGTTTCCATGTGCCTGGGTTGTTTCCTGAATTTCTCCAGTGGAAATGAATACGAAATTCTCCTAGCAGGAGCCTTCTCATTAGCACACTATTACTGGCTTTGTTCTTTTTCCTTTCTTATGTTCCTTCCTTTCTTACTGTGTTTCTTGGGATATTCTTTTACCTGAAATTCTATTATTATTTTTAAATTTTTAATGAAAAATGCAATTTATTATCAACTGAACTTCTTGTATTCAAGTCCTTATCTCAGGTAGGGTCTGCTTTGGGAGACACAAAACAAGATCTTCTCCACTTTTCTGCAGATTTAGCCTGCTTAATTCTTTCACTCATAGAACAGCACAACTCCTGTGAGTCTGTAACCTATGAATTGGCTGTGACATTCACTAATAGGTCATGACCACTACTTTTTAAAACATAAAATGGAATAAAGTGGAAAATTTGAAAAGGCATCATGCATAAATTATTGTTTTGTGAAAACTTATTTCAGCCACATAAGTACGTATACTGAGTCCTAAGACAAAATATTAATTTTGGGGGGCCATGTCCAAGAATGTTGAAAAAATATTGCCCCTGATAAGACAATTCATAGGTCAGAATTTCTTTAAACCATTATGCCTCTGTGCACATCACATGTACTGTGTCACAGTAGAAATTCTCCTGAGTAAAACAAGAAAATGAGATCGATTTGTCCTGATTTATTTTTTGAACTAATGATTTAAAATTGTCACTATTTTAAAAATTTCTTCTGATTTTTGTGGTTGATAATATATTCTAAAATTTTTCCATTTATATAGTTTTTTTATAGGTTTGAAATTGACAGTCTAAAAGTCTTTCACATTCACTTGATTTCCCTTAAATCTTCAGTGATGAAGAAGACCAGGAATTGTAATATCTTCCCTTTATATTCTTTCAAGTCATGAGGTATGGATTTTTTATTCCCCTTGTGCCTGGAAAGATGTACTCAGGCTAAGCAACCAGCTTAAAGATCTCACTGCTTTTGTATTTTAAACTTCTTTTCCTAGTTGATGGTTTTTGCTAGCAAACTTATTAAAGGAAGAAAGATTTTAAGTGGGCTTTTTATTTTGTGGTATTGAGGATTGAACCCAGGGGGTGCTAAGTTAAATGACAAGCCCTGTTGATATTTTTTTATTTTGACATAGATTTTTTTCTAGGTATCCCAGCAGGCTTAAACATTTGCTTTTCCTGTCTCAGTCTCTTCAGTATCTGGGAATATAGATGTGTGTCACCATGCCCTGTTACATGGACATTAAGAAACAAATTTTGACTTTCCTAGGGGCAAAATATTGAAAACAGCTTCATAGTATGCTGAGATCGGCATGTTTCCAAACTTTGAGTTTTCACTGGGACACTCTCAGTCCTTGGAGGCTGCTCTCTGCATCAGATGATCTTCCAAAAGCATTTCCAGATCTAAGACTTACTAATTTTATTGGCAATGAAAGCATTTTAGCTCAAGTTCCAAATGCTTATTCTTAATAACTTCTAGGCAAAACAAGTTCTGATAATTGCAAACAAATGAGGAACAAACCTAAAAACAAACTCTTTACATCAAAGACATTTTCATTTTTGCTCTAGCCTTTCAAGGTCAGTGAAGGCTCAGGACATAGGAGAATCTGTACTGTAACATCATGGAACTCAGTTGTACCCCAAATTTTCTGATCAAGGAGATTATGGAGCCATAGAGGAATGTGATTGATGATCTATAGTATGCCTAAGGAGAGTCACAAGGAGAGAAAGCTTTCTTTTAGTCTTTCACAGAGAGCAAACTGGTCAAGCAATGGCCATGACTCATCCACATGGCTGACACTGACAAAAGATTTACAGAGTGAGGTACAGAATTACAGGATAAACCCTGAAGGGACTTGACTGGCCTCATCACATACAAAAGTTACATTTTTTGTTATATAGGTCTTGCTTTATTTCAGTCTTAACCATCCAGCAGCAAAGTATAAAAACGAGGCATATAAAATAAGGCCATAATAATAAGCTGAGCTGTAAATGGCTCTAGTCGACGACTTCTTCAGATAACCCACTATCATTGTAGACTGGTGGACTGTGTTGGATTGTTTTGCTGAATTTAAGCACCTACAATAACTGAATACCCATCTTTGACAGGACTAAACAAAAAAAAGGTGATAAAGAGGAAGGACCATTTTGTGTTTGTATAAACAGTACAGTTAGGATAGATATGCAGTACTTTTGCATAATTCTATGAGAAGAAAGATTTTCAGTAATAGTGTTTGGACAGGATATCCTGTCTGCTTCTTGTACTATTGATAACCACTAGGAAGATAACAATATAAAAATATATTAATTATTGAAACTAGACTATAATTCAGCTTTAAGAAAAAAGTATACAGCTACATTTTCTTAATTCATTGAATAGAGGCATCTGCTCTAATAGTGTTTGTAGATAGTGTATCATGTATACACCTTGTACAACAAAAAGCCACTATGAAAACAATGTGCAATGCATCAATTGTTGACTCTCTCCTATTAATTTGATTTGAAACTGTCTCATTGGTATTTGTTCTTCAATAAAATAAAAAGAAAGATATTTTAACTGTTCTGGTTTAAATTTTGTAAATTAAATATCTAGTAGAATGGAGTATCTGAAAAATGAGAAGAGCATTACCCAAAAGGAGCATAAATATCACCTTGTAGTCTTGCCATTCCCCACCTGAATTCTGTTATTTCCTCATCTACTTAGAGGTAACAAAGACCACAAATTCTTGTTCACTTTTTCTGTCATATGTTTTGGTGGTACTTGAGGATTGAAGCCAGGGATGTTTTGCCACTCAGATATATTCTCAGTGCTTTTTTAAAAATTCAAAGCAGCATCTCACTAAATTTCCAAGGCTAGACTTGAACTTGTGGTCATTGTGCCTCATTCTCCTGAGTACCTGGGATTACAGGCATGTGCTACCATACAATCCTTCTGATTTTCTTAATGTTATCATTAGATGTGTTTATATTGCTAACAACATATTATTTATTTTTGCATGTTTTGACCATATTACAGGTGGACTCATACTGAGCGTTTTCTTCTACAACTTGCTTTTATTCACTCAACATCCAGTTCTTGAGATTTGTTCATTTGTTGCATATGATCATGGATTAAACAAACCAAATTTACATTATTATATAGGACCTAATTATGTAAATATGGAATAATTTGTCTATGCTACTGATGACAGGCATTTGAGTTGCTGCTAGTTCCATGTTCTTACAAATAATCCCATTAGTAAGCTTCTGGTCCATTTTCTTGGAATATGCAGGAATTTCTCTAAATTAAAATCCTAGGTGTGAATTTCCTGGATCATAGCAATACACATCTTTGACTTTGATTAGGTATACCAAGTTTTTTACTAAAGAGTTTAAAGCAATTTTAACTCAAAATATCAAAAGGAGTTTTTTTTTTGGGGGGCTGAACCAGGGATTGAACTTAGGCCCTTGTGCTTGCCAGGGAAGTGCTTATTCCACTGACCCATCTCCCCCAGCCCCCAAGAGGAGTTTTGATTGCTCAACATCCTTGTCAATGCTTGATCTTGTTAGATTTTAAGATTGTTTTTTCCAAATCAATGGGTGTGAACTGTCTTAATTATTATTAATGAGATATTAGCAGTAACATAATAACAATAATAATTCTTAGGAAAGAGATTTCCATTTTTCACTCAAAATAAGTTGTCAGATAAAAACTTTCCTTTGTATCTCCCATATAAGGATGGATTTATTTCCAGTTCACTCTGCTGAAAGTATAGTGTGTGAGTATACAAACTTACAAATGGATATGAGAGGAGGGGAAAGATCTATAAAACAGCTGACCTTGAGTGGTCCCTGGGGTTCATCTTTTGTAATAATATCTCACCAGTCCAAGGAAATCACAGCTCAGTTCTGACAGTTTTCAGAATGAAAGACAAGACTTACCTGGCCAGTGCCCTGTTTTTGTAGAGATTTTGGGCTCAGAATACTTTTCTTTTAATTTTAAAGATTAAAAACAAAAACAGAAGCAAAAACTAATAACAAAAACAAAGACAGAAGCAGAGTAATATACAATACATATAGTACCAAATTTCAAATCAAGAATAAAAAATTAACAGTGGTTGTTTTTTTTTTTCAAGCCAGAACAACCAGATTTATTTAGTTTAAAATTTTCTAGGATCTAGAGAGAAAGATGTCAAAGAAAATCTAAGATATATATACAAGTACCTGCCCCCATAAACTCAAGATACCCTAAATAAAAAATGTAAGGACAGTTCTGTTCAACATGAAAGTTATCTTCATTTCTGGAGGATGTTTCCATCTCTCATTCCACATCCTCTTCCTCTTGCAGCCACTTGGGTCTTCAGAATAGCAGCTTTTCCCTGGCCAGCTCCTGAGCCTTGATTTTTTATTTATCATGTGCTTTAACATGGGCACATTTTTCAACATGTCAGGAAAATCAGAAAATGGATCTTGCTGCCACGGATGTATACCTGCTCCACTGTGCCACTCGTCCATCTCTGTATGTGACTATGATGTTTGACATCTGGCAATTCATATTTTGCTTCAGTGAACTTCCCAGATATACTTCACTAGTGTTTGTCTCACATGTCACAATGTGGCCCTCGGCCTCATGCAGGACTTTAATCAACACACCAATAGACATCTTGACAGAGAGAGAGAGAGAGTTCTTAAGTCCTTTCTTACTAGTTGTGGTCTTCTTTTTTTTTTTTTTTTGGCAAAACTAGGAATTGAACTCAGGTCCTTGCACTTGCCAGGCAAATGCTTATTCTACTGAGCCATTTCCTGAGCCCCAGTTGTGGTCTTCTATTCCTCCTCCTCCTCTTCAACATGGGTAGCTAACAGAAGAGATACGATGGAGAAGGTGTGTGAAGGTGAATGGCAACAGTGGTTGTTTTATTATGTATTTTTCTTTCCAAATCTGTTGCTCAGATTAACAGATAAAGATATGCAAGACTGGGAGAATAATTAAACATTAATGCTACAACTAAAATCTAAAAACTAAAAAATAAAATGCAAAAAGGAGAAGAAAAAAATTAAGGGCTTTGAATATTTCTTGCTTTCTTGCGAACTCAAAGCAAAATTGGAACTTTTTAGAAAGGCTTTCATCCAAAATTTGCACTTGTTTTTCAGCTGAGCACAGCCAGGCCAAATGGGTCACATGCTCCTGAAAACAGAATTCTAATTGCTTCATTTGAAAATTGATCCTCCTTTCAAAAAACATTTACTTTTTAATATATTTCATAGACTTGAGCTAGAGATATCTAGTTTGCTGGCAGACACATGTGCCTTTTTTTTTTAACATGTGCCTCTTAAAACTGCCCTCCCTGCATTACCAAAGTAGGACATTCTCAGTGCTAGTGGCTATACTCCAGAAAGCTTAAAATTATTTTTCATTTTATTCTTCTTATTTTTTTCTTTTGAATTTCTTACAACCTTTTTCATTTGTTTTTCTTTTGCTTTAAACCATCTTGCATGTTTATATCTGGCAATCTAAACAACTAATTTGAAGAGAACATCATGCAATACAGCCACCATTCTTGAATTCCTATTACTTTGTTTTGAGAAATTTTGTATTGTTTCTAATGGCTAACCGATCAGTTATTCAAGATTTTATATTAAAAAATAAAGTGTTGCCATTTGCCAATATCTGCAAGTTTTCTTCATATGTATTGATCAAGGGGAAAATGAACAGTAAGTAGATATTTCCCATGTACTGCCTGCTTTAATTTTTCATTGAAAATGCTTTGCTCACCATTTCACTGAAGAGCATTAGCTCCAGTACACATCAGCATTCATGCTCTGAAAATGCTCACATCTTCATTTTGCTGATGCAAAGTAAAGAAGCTCCCCATACCCTATTTGATTGTACTTTGTAAAATTTGAATTGGATGAGAGTAGGTATGTGTAGGAACAGAAAACATTCAAACACTCTGACCAACAAAACAATTACCATGATTTTTTGTAAGATATATAAAATTATATGTTCGGATTTATTCCTTCTTTTTTGTATTCTTTCCATGTGAGTACACTGAGTAAATTATATGATTTATATAAATCATCTACAGCAGTGCCTGGGATAGTCTGCTCAGTAAATAACTTGTCTTTCTTTTTTCTCCCTTGCAAGTTACAAACATCTACTTTAGGGTGCATAGGTGTCTATTTTGGCCCACAGTGTTGTGCTGCACAAAGCTGCTCCTGTGCAATCAAAGGCTGGAGGAATAGTTGTCACTTCATTTCATTTCACTTTTATTTTTCCATTTCCTTCTCATCCTGGATGTATATCTGTCAGAGTGCTAGAAAATTATTCAGGAAGACTTGGCTTTTGCAAATTTCCCTTAACAGTATATACTTCTCTATTACCCATCTATGGTGGCTGAGAATGAGCCTCATCCTTGCAAATGGGGACTTCATGAATCCCATCAGTACATTCCCTATATGCAGTCTACCTTGACCCCAGGACTTACTGATAAGGTACATGGGGAGGAAGGAAAAAATAAGCTTATTACTGAAGGTCCTGTTAGGGACTGAGAAAAGACCAATTTGCCTGTAGGCCCCTATATTGATAAACTGCATCATCCTTGAGAGCAGCTGATAAACAAAAATGGTGATGTGTTTGTATCTGCAAGGCAAGTGCTTATTCTACTGAGCAAAGTTTTATTTATATTTATATTTGTTTATTGATTGATTGATTGGCAGAACCGAGGATTGAACTCAGGCCCTTGCGCTTGCCAATGAAGCAATTATCCTACTGAGCTATCTCCCCGGCCCGTTGTATTTTTACCTGGAATTTTTCATCTTCAAAATCTTGGCTCACGTACAGGATTCTCAATAACAGAACCCAGGACTTGCATGTACCTACTCATATTGCTATCAGCCTGTCTGTTTGACTCTAGGTCAGCAGATCAAGAATTATAAGTAGCAGGATAATTCTGTTAGAAATAAAATGAACATGATTGTTGTGTTCCAGGTTAGGGGGAAGTAGGCATGGGAGGGAGAAGAATATCCTCTTTGTTTAGTGGGTACAGAAGCACCTAGACACATTTAGAGTTCGACTTCATGGTAGCTTCAAACAACTCTGAGTCAAATGTGATAGTGCACATCTATAATTCTAGCACTGAGGAGGTTGAGTCAGGAGGATCACTGGGAGTTTAAGGCCAAACTGGGCTACAAAGGGCTGGCCTGATAGCTCAGCAGACTAAAGCGCCTGCCTAGGCAGAGCACAGCAGTCAGGAATCAATCCCCAGAGTGTTGTGCCAGCCTTGCCTCCAGTGTATGCTGAGATGGCGACTGAGACTAGGCATGGTGTTGCATGCCTGTAATCCTAGCACTTGGGAGGCTGAAAACAGGATAATCACTCCGAGTCTGATCTACTTAGTGAGACCCTGTAGAACCTGTCCTAAATACAGAAAAAAAAATGAGTTCAAGGTCAGCCTGAACAGCATAGTGAAACCTCTGTCTCAAAAAGACAAAGAACAAAAACCAAAACCTAACCAGCCAATCAAACAGAACAGATTCTCCAGGGTACCTGATCACCAGTGGTAATACTGCTTCCAAGATGCATTAGTCAGTTTTCTATCACCATGACAGATACATGAGATAAATCAACTTAAAAACAAGAAAGTTTATTTTTTGGTTCATGGTTCCAGAGGTTTCTGTCCATGTTCACTTAACTCTGTTGATTGTGGGCTTTTGGTGAGTCAATGCATGATGGCCTACCTTGTGGCAGAAGATGCTCTCATCTCATGGCACTAAGGAAACTAAGAGACGAAGGAGTCAGGGTCCCAATATCACCTGTAAGAGCATGTTCCTGATGACATAACTTTCTTCTACGAGGTCCCATCTCTTAAAGGTTTTCTCACCTTCCAATAGTGCCACAGGCTGTTAAGTCTTTTAACACCTGGGCATTGGAGAACACATAAAAATCATAGTACAAGGTAAAGCAAATTTCAAGTTCCAAGAAATTGATTTGTAGATGCACTTTTGGAACACTTCCATCTGTAGGTGGCAACACATCTGACTCACTTATCATTTCTCTGATATCCTGGAAGAATTTCAAAGCATTTTGTACCTCACTGTGGACATATCTTTGGTTGAAGAAGAGGATGCATGTGGCATTCACTGATGAATGGCAGAAGCCTGTTAATTCAATGAGGTTTCCCTATGATGATCTCGAGGCATCCACAATGAGGAGAAAGGTATTTGAGGTACCCTGTGTTATAATGTGTTGCAATGTCATGTAAATATGAAGATGGATAGATGCTGTCTTAGTTACTCTTCTCTCATTGCTGGGACAAATACCCAACACCCAAAATGAAGGAAGGAAAGGTTTATTTAGCTCACAGTTACTGCGGGTTTCAGTCCATACTTGGCTGGTTCCAAGGCAGAATGGTACATGGCAGACAGCAGCAGTTCATGGTGGCAGAACAGCAACAACAAAGAGCAGTCACTAAAGAAAGTCTGTCTCTCTTTTATATTACACACAGGCTATCTGCTTCAGGATGGGATGTAGTACTCACACCCATAATCCCAGCAGTACTAAGACCCATAATCCTGGACTTGGATCACACATAATCCCAGTGGATTATGAGTAAATCATGAACTCTAGAAGTCCCCTCCCCATGACTACATGAGGCTTTGGGGGAGACAACTAGACACAAGCCACAACAGATGCCTTGATATGTATATCAAACATTTCTTGGATAATTAATTTGGGATCCCTATGTAAGTTGTGTAACAAATTTTCTTTCAAATTCTTTTTATTGCTATCTGCAGTAAGAAATATATTTTATGTTGCGATCCAGAACACATACATATGTGCCACAATTGTATCACCAAACTGAGACTATCAGTTGTCAGTTGTCAGAATTTTATGAATGTTTTGGGTACCACTAAAAATAAAAAGGTGATCCTGAATACAGAGAAATAAAAATGTAAAATTGTATTTTAAATAATCAACAAAACATAGGGTGTGTATAAATGCAACAAAACTTGCAAAAACGTGAATATTGTTTCAGTATGTAAAAGACCAACATGTGAGTTTTACTCCATACAGTATGATATAAGTATTCATTGTGCTTTTCCAGCTCTAATGTGTTTTTTTAACATGTCTTGTAACACTAAATCTATGGAACAGTGCACTAATGTGTTTAAAATTTGAGCTATAGTTTTATTTTTAAATAGAGAATTTGAGCGGCTGGGGAGATGGCTCAGTGGAATAAGCACTTCCCTGGCAAGTGCAAGGGCCTGAGTTCAGTCCCCAGTTCTGCCAAAAAAAAAAAAAATAAATAGAGAATTTGAGGTGATGCGCCAAGACTGATTTTTTTGTTCCAAACCAGATGTCATACTGTATATTTCAGGCCTTCATTTCACTCAAATGTGAATTATAATCTATTCTTTAAGGCAGCACTGTTGATAGCACACAACAGGAACTGATCTTTAAATAGCTTTGGGAAATGGAAGATTTTGTTGTTTTATGGGAAGATTGTGCTGTTAGGAACCAAGTGTTCTAATACTGTGGGATCTCTTTTTTCCTCACCTCTGATGGTTTAATTGCCTTAGGTCAGCATTTTAAATGAAACTTAGCCTTTAATACTTACAACTTCAGAGCTCATATCTTTCTTTTTTTTTTTTTTTTTTTTTTTGTCTTTTTTTTGAGACAGGGTCTCACTGTGTAGTTCAGGCTGGCCTTAAGCTCACTTTGTAGCTCAGGCTGGCCTCAAACTCACAACAATCCTCCTGCCTCAGCCTCCCTAGTGCTGGGATTACAGGCATGCGCCACCACGCCCGGCGCTCATATCTTTCTTAGTTTGCCACCCCCCAAAAAAATCCTCTGGAGGGTCTCAATGTGGTTCTATGATTGTCCTCATTTTCAAGGGAATAGATAAACTCATATCCACTAGAACCACATGAGCAAACTGGAGAGCAAGACAGTGCTTTAAAAGGAGGAGTCTTATTTCCCTGAGGTGTCTATCATGTCCATAAAGCTGTAGTACTGGCATTGTCTTCAGACTCCCTGAACAGATGTTGCACAGCCTCTGTAGCTTATCATTGTGAAAGCCAGAACTGTCACTTCAGTTCTACCTTCTTTTGTTTCCCCAGACCTTGACTTTCCTAGTGAAGATAATTATTGGTGATAACGGTATATGTGATTATCAGTTTGAGGGCACTGAATGGATGATGGGTGCTTTCAAGAAAGAGAAGCTACCCCCAAAGAAACCACCATATCGGCCAGGGAGATGGCTTGGTGGAATAACTGCAAGTGTGAGGGCTTGAGTTCGATCCTGGTTCTGAAAAAAAAAAAAAAAAAAAAAAAAACCACCATATCTCCCGCCACAGCCAGAATTGGCTAAAATAAACTTCTCTGAAAGACTTCAAGTGAAGTTCTAGTTTTCATCCTTGGGTGCCAGTTGTCTGACCTCTGCTGGGTAATCTGAGAACATTCCAGAGGGATGAGGCCTTAGGTGTGAGCTGCAATCTGTTGTAGACATTTGATGATGTTCATTTCAGAACCACTTTCTGGAAATATATTTTTCCACCATTTTCTGGATATATCTTTCTTCACAGTCTCTTCTGTTTTTATCTGCCATTTAATCTATTAAAATTACCAATTTATTAAATATATTAAAATATTCTATCACTGGAAATTAAAAGTTTGCTGCCTATCATTCCAGCATATACTGCTATGATTTTATTTTCTTATTACTTCTCTTTTTTTGAATCCAGTTATTGTCAGTTATGTCATAATGTGCCAGGATTTTGTAAATTATACCACTGATTGACTGCCAAGACTTATGTACCCATCACAGCTTTATTTAGGTAGCATTTTTGAACTTTAAATACAGTATCTGTTTCTGTAAGTACAGCCTCCATGGAGGAGGATGGGTGTCCCATCTTGATACTACGAGAACAGCCTGAGAAGTTGAGTTGTGTACAGACCGAGATCTCAGCAACAGGAACCCTTTAGAAGGCTTTCCTGAGAGAGACAGCCACTTGGTTATTTTCACTAGGGCAATAGGAGGAAGCAATCTCATTATATGCCCTGAGGAGTTTGATGTCTAACTGGGGTAACAGAGCTTACACATATCTGAAATAATTTAGGAAAATATATAATTACATTACATAATTACCAGTGCTAATGCTACCATGTGAACTAAGCCCATCAGGGTGACTGAAATTCAAAATAAGGTTTAGAAAAGACAAACCAGGAAGGTACTAGGAGAAACGAAGCTTTGAAATGGTTTAAAATGTAGGACAGGGACTGAGAAGAGGAAAAGGGCATTTAGGTGAGTATTGCAAAGGAATAAAGACAGAAACAAATGAGGTATTCCTTGACTTACAGTTAGGCTGCGTCTGAAAAAAAATCCATTGTAAGTGGAAAACTTTGAACGTACAAATGTATTTAATCACCCAGCTTCCAGACTATCCCTGTTAGCAATATGCATGGTTGCAGCATGTTGGTTGTTTCCCCTTGGCTGACTAGCAGCCATGGCTCTCTGCCACTGCCCAGCATCACCAGAGACAGGCTGTCACTAGCTCTCGAAAAGATGTGAATTGCACATTCCAAGCTTGGTTCCTACTGAATGCATATTATTTCTGCACCATGAAAAGTGGTAATACAGTAATCAAACCACCAGACACTGGAGACCTTTTGTAGTTGTAAAACTGCATATGAGACATTGTCAGAAGAGTTCGGTCTTTGCCTCTGCTATCATTGCAATTGACTTCGTTCTGCGAGCTGAGACTACAATCATGAACAAGGTATAGAATTTCTGCTCTTCCTAGGTGTACATTCTAGTTGCTGAATGAATTTTGCCAGATGAATGGTGTTGCAATGAGGACTTAACGAGGCAATGGAAATGAAAGAACCTGACCAGTTTTAAAGTTATGTACCATGCTAATTTTCATTGCTGTTAGGATAAGGAGAACAACTTAATTTGCTTGATCACAGTTAGCTCTATTAGAGATTGAAGGTGGGAATATTCTGATGGAACATAATTTGAAACATGTATTGTGCTATTCTACCCAATGTCATTCCATTTTACAGATGAACAAATGAAGGCTCAGGAAAGGAAAGTGTATTGTCCAATCAGGACCATACACTTGGTGTAGGAGGGCTGAATCCCACAGTTTAGAGGTTTCCATTTTAATATAGGCGTTCACCAACAGTAGTAGAGGAAACACAATACCTGCTTATTGTTTCATGATATAGCACACAAAAGCCCTGAACAATCATGAGATTGCAGAGACTTCCACCACCAGTGCCCTGAAGCCTTTCTAAGATCCTCAGATTCCTTCATATTGAAGGAAGAAACAGAATTAACTAGACAAAGCTATAGGATTCAGGGTGCTGTAACTTGTCATGTTTTTCTTAGTGTTCACAGGAAGAAATACATTCTATCAGAACCTATTTTTAGAATAAATATATGACTTATTGTCATAATTGGAAAGGTTTAAGTTAGCAGAGGAGTGCTATTAGTCACAAGCTGAATGGTAATTATGTGAGGTGATGACATGGTAATTAGCACAATTGTGGTTATTATTTCACAATGTACATATTTCAAACATCACCTTGTGCATCTTAAATATATACAACTTTTGTTGATTATACCTTGGCCTAGTTTACAAAAGTAATAATGCTGGGACAACCTGCATGAGATGGGACTATGTATACAAACTCAGGGCCCCCCCAAAATACATATACCTATATAATTGAAACAAAAAATGCACAAAGTAGTATTTATCCTTACTATGTGCAGTATACCCTGAAATTTTCAATAATATTTTGTTTTACTACAAAAATAGTAGTCATGATCTACCAAGCTGGGTCAACAATTTGAGACATGCTACTCTAAGTGATTGTTTGTACGCATGAGGGGCTTGGAATGCTGGCAGATAAGAAGAGGAGAACATAAACAGGTCTCTTCAGAACACTCTGGTAAATCTTTTCCCTTGAGCAAAACATCATTGTAAATATTTTCTTCAGTCTACTCTACAAGATTATCAAAAGGTCTAGATCAATCTTTCTGGGTTCATTTGTCCCACTTAGAGCAAAGATCTTCTTCAATTTACCTTCCTCCTTTCTTTTAACCTTTGATTTTCATCTGTTACTCTGCCATTAATTTTCAGAAGTAATGCATCGAAGAAGTTCTCACTTATAGTTCTTGCTTCTCTCCATACTTGTTCTTGATGTGCATCTTGAGGTTGAAAGTGATGCTCTGCAAATCTAAGTCTTCTTCTCTGCAACTCTGTCAAACATGAACACACTTATTCACAGCTCCATGTTGTCTTTCTTCCATGTAGAAACTTTGAGAAGACTTAACAGAGTTGGTCTTGCATACCAGTCTGGGCACATGGGACACATTCTTAGGGTTCCTAATAAGCTCTCTGCCTTCATTGTTTTTCTGTCTGGTGGGACAAAATACCCTATTTATTTTACTTCACAGTTTATAGACGTTTCAGTTCACAGTTGGCTGGTTTCAAGGCAGGGTGGCATAGCAGAGTGGCGTGAGAGAAGGGAAACAATTCATGGCATCACAGGCAGGAATAGGAAGCAGAAAGACTTTCTTTTCCTCATTCCTTCATATTCTATCCAGGCTACAAGTCTATTGGTTCATGTCACCTACACTCAAAGTGGGGCTTTCTGTGTTCATTAAATGCACTCATCCATACCCAGAACTATGCTAAACCAACCAATAGTCTAATCCAGTTATCATGCCCTTAATCCAGTATCACACATGCATGAAGAGCTACCTCCCAAAAGCCCCACTTGGGAGCACATCCAGTTAAAGTGGGACAATCCCAAGTATAAGGCCTGTATGGGCAATTTCGTGACATCCTGTCTCAAAAGAAAAAAATAAATAAACAAAAAATGTCTGGAGGTGTAGGTCAGTAATAGAGCACTTGCCTAGTATACGCAAAGTGCTAGGTCCCATACTTTTTACAGAAAACAACAAAAACAAACACTTCTAACTTTTAGATAAGATCCAAATATTCTTTCTTCTTTTTTCCTTCTTTTTGGTACCAGAGATGAAACTTGGGACCTTGTGCTTGCCAGGCAAGCACTTATGCTGCTGAGGTATATACCCAGCCCCTTCCTTCCTTCTGTATTTTCTTCTCCTTTCCTGTTTGTGTCTAAAATAAATGGTGCTTTATGTCAAGATCTGAGAATAGTTTAGTTGGGTCAAGGTCTTTCATAAAGATGTCATTAAGTTGTTTGTTTGACCTAAAGTTTCATTTGAAGTGTGTGCATACACGTGCGTGCATAAGTGCGTACCTGTGCGTATAGAACAGAAAGAGAAATGAAGACAGAGAAAGAAAGAGAAACTGGCAGGTGAGAGAGGGAGAAGGAGAGAGAGAGAGAGAGAGAGAGAGAGAGGGAGGGAGAGAGAGAGAGAACCCAAATGGAAACCACAGTTATTTTTAATAACTTAACCTCAGAAAAGATATGGCATCTTTTCTTCCACATCTTATTCATTAGAAGTAAGTTAATAAGTTCTTCCCACATGGAAAGGGCAGAGTTCTTTTATTTTATTTTATTTTATTGAAGAACAAATAGAAATGAGACAGTTTCAAATCAAATTAATAGGACCGATTTAGTAATTAACATACTGTATATTGTTTTTGCAGCGGATTTGTCTTGTACAAGGTGCATACATGATATTACACCTACAAACACTATAAGAACAGATGTCTCTAATCAATGAATTAAGAGAATGTAGCTGTATACTTATCTTTTTTTAAAGCTGAATTATAGTCCAGTTTCAATAATTAATACTTTTTACATTGTTATTTTCCTAGTGGTTATCAATAGTACAAGAAGCAGACAGGATATCCTGTCGAAGCAGGATTAGTGCAAATCTTTTCTCTCATAGAATTATACACAACTACTGCATATTTATCCTAACTGTACTGTATATACAAACACAGAATGCTCCTTCATTTGTGTCCCTTTTTTTTGTTTAGTCCTAACAATAGAATGGGTATTCTATTGTCATTCAATTATTATAAGTGCTTGAATTCAGCAAAATAATCCAACACAGTCCAGCAGTCCACAATATTAGTGGGTTATTGGAAGAAGTTGTTTACTAGAGCCATTTACAGCTCAGCTTATTATTATGGCCTTATTTTATATACCTCATTTTTATACTTTTCTGCTGGATTGTTAAGACTGAGATAAAGCAAGACCTATATAATGAAAAATGTAGCTTTTGTATGTGATGATGTCAAGTCCCCTCAGAGTTTATCCTGTAACCCTGTACCTCACTTTGTAGATCCTTTGTCATTGTTACCCATGTGCGTGAGTTGTGGCCATTGCTTGACCAGTTTGCTCTCTGTGAAAGCCTGAGAGAAAGTTTTCTTTCCATGTAACTCTCCTGAGGCACACTATAAATCATCAGTCACATTCCTCTCTGGCTCATAATCTCCTTGTTCAGAAAATTAGGGATGCAACTGAGTTTCATGATCTTACAGTACAAGTTTTACTATGTCCTGAGTCTTCACTGACCTTGAAAGGTTAGGGCCAAAATGTTGGCCCTTCCATTTCTCCAACCTTTGATCTGTAAACTTATGTTGTTAACACGCCCAAAGAGAAGCTGATTATTAACCTGCAACATATGCAGTTCAGATTACCATAACTTTCTGACTAAATACTTTTTAGTTGTTATACATTTCTATTTGCATTTATTTTTTTATTTCTTATACTAGGGAGACTACGATATTTGCAAATGTGTGTCTGGTTTATTTCACTTATGATTATATCTTCGAGTGGCATCCACTCAATATAAATGCTTCAAGTTTATCATTCTATTTTTTTATTTTTTGTTTTATTAAAGTACAAATATCAATGAGACATTTTTAAGATAGCTTGACAAGATGGAATTGATAAATTAATACATTGAAAACTGTTTTCATAATGTTTTGGTATCATATAAGGTGTATACACGATATTATACTTACAGACAGTATTATACCCTATGTCTCTTATCATTAAATAAAGACAGTGTAGCTGTTTGTGTATCTTATTTTTTATACCTGAATTACATCAAAGATTTAATAATTAATACTTTCTACCTTGTTATTTTCCTAGTGGTTGTCTATAGTACTAGAAGCCGACATAATATCCTATCCAACCATCATTAGTGCAAATAAGCTTATCGTTCTTTATAGCTGGGTAATACACCATTGTATAAAAATACCAGATCTTTTTCAACCATTCCTCATGTGATGGGCATCTTGGTTGTTTCCAAGATTTGGCTATCACAAATTGTGCTGCTATAAACATAGGTACATATATATCACTATGATATGATGTTTTCAGTTCCTCCAGGAAAATTCCTGGTAGGGGAATAGCTGGCTTGAATGGGATTTCCAGTCTTGTTTTGTGAGGAGTCTCCACACTGATCTCCACAATGTTTGCACCAGTCTACATTCCCACCAGCAGTGAAGTGTTCCATTTTCCGCACATCCTCTCCAACATTTGCTGTTGGTTGATTTCTTTATGATAGCCATTCTTTCTGGAGTGAGATGGTATCTTAGTGTTGTTTTAACTTGCATTTCACAGATGGCTAGTGACGTGGAACATTTCTTCATATATTTATTCGCTTCTTTAATTTCATCCTCTGAGAAGTGTGTGTTCACTTCAAATGCCCATTTGTAGATTGGGTCTTTAAACTTGAGGGCCTTAATGTATCTTAGTACTTTATAAATTCTAGAGAGCAAACCTTTGTCTGAATGCTTATTAGTTAAGATTTTTTTGAAATGTGTAGGTTGTCTTTTCCCTTTCTTGATAATTCTATTGACACCCAAATACTTTTTAATAAACGTTGATTCCAGTTCTTAATCCTTTCAATTGTTTCACATGTGAATACTTGTTTGTTCATGAACTCTTTGCCTACCCCTATGTCTTCAAGAGTTCCTCCTACTTTCTCTTCCAGGAGATTGAGTGTTTCTGTTTTAATGTTTAAATCTTTACTCCATTTTGACTTTAGCTTAGTGCATGGTGATAGACCTGGGTCAAGTTTTAGTTTTTGGCTTGTAGAAAGCCAATTTTTACAGCACCATTTGTTAAAGAGTCTATCTTTCTTCCAGTAAGCTTGTTTGGCCCCTTTGTCAAAGATCAGGTGGCTGAGTCTGTTAATAGAGGCCTCTGTGTCTTCTAGTCTATTCCATTGATTCTCAGGTTTACTTTGTTGCTAATACCATGTTGATTTTATCACAGTACCTTTGTAGTATAATTTCAAGTCAAGAATTGTAATGCCTCCTGTCTTGTCTTTTTTGGACAGGATTGCTGTTGCTATTCTAGGTCTTTTATGGTTTCAAATAAATTTTAGGAGCGATTTCTCTAGGTCTGGGGGATATGTTGGTGGCAGTTTGATAGCAATTGTGTTAAATCTGTACAACAATTTTGTGAGTATTTTCACCTTCACGTTGTTGGTTCTTCCTATCCAGGAGCATGGAATATCTTTCCATTTTTTGAAATACCCTATGATCTCTTTTCTTAAGGTACTGTGGTTTTCTGAGAAAAGTTCTTTGACTTCCTTTGTTAAATTAATTACAAGGTATTTCATTTTCTGCAGTGCTATTGTAAAAGGTATTGTTTCTATAGTTTCCCTCTCAGTGTGTTTGTTATCTGTGTAGAGGAATACTATTGACGTTTGAATACTGACTTCGTATCCTGCTATGCTACTGAATTTCCCTATCAGTTCTAGTAGTTTCTTGGTGGAATTTTTGGGGTCTTCCAAGTAAAGTATCATGTCGTCTGCAAATAGTGATAATTTAACTTCTTCTTTTCCTATTCTTATTCCCTTTATTTCTCCCTCTTTTCTAATGGCTGTTGCTAAGGATTCTGACACTATATTGAATAGGAGGGGTGATAGGCAACATCTTTGCCTTGTACCAGATCTAAGAGTAAAAGATTTCAGTTTTTCCCCATTTAGGATTATATGAGCTTTTGGGTTGTCATAGATGGCTTTTTATTAAATTAAGGTAGAGGCCTTCTATTCCAGTTTTCTATACGACTTTGAACATGAATGAGTGTTGGACTTTGTCAAAAGCTTTGTCTGCATCAATTGCAATGATCATGTGGTTTTTAGATTTCAGTCTATTAATATAGTGTATTACATTTATATATTTTTGAATATTGAATCATCTTTGCATCCCTGGGATGAATCGTACTTGGTCATGGTGTATGATCTTCTTGATGATTTGCTGTATTCTATTTGCCAGGATTTTGTTGTGTATTTTTGCATCTATGTTCATGAGGGAGATTGGCCTGTAGTTCTCTTTTTTAATTGTGTCTTCCCTGGTTTGGGAATCAGCATAATACTTGCCTTTAGAAATGATTTTGGGAAGACTGCTTCCTTTTCAATTTCATTGAAGTATTTGAGGAGTGTGAGGATTATATCTTCTATAAATTTCTTGTAGAATTCAGCTGTGAATCCATCAGGACCTGGACTTTCTTTTATTAGCAGACTTTTTATTACGTTTCATATCTCGTACGCTGTTATTGGGTTATTGAGAGTTGTTATATCTTCTTCATTCAGTTTTGGAAATTTGTACCTTTCAAGGAATATGTCCATTTTTTTCTGTGTCTTCTATTATGTGAGTGTAAAGTTTCTTGAAGTAGCTATTGATAATCTTCTGAATTTCCACTGGTTCTGGGGTGATTTCACCCTTTTTATTCCTTATTGCTTGTATTTGAATTTTTTCTTTCCTCTTTTTGATGAGGTTATCTAAAGGCTTATTGACTTTATTTATTCTTTCAAAGAACAGCTTTTTGAATTGCTGATTCTTTGAACTGTTTTCTCTATCTCAATTGAATTAATTTTTGCTCTAATCTTTATGATTTCTTCCCATGTTTGGGCTCTGGGTACAGTTTGCTCTTCCTCTTCTAGATGTTGGAGGTGGAACATTAGGGTGTTTATTTGTTCCCATTCTGTTTTCCTAATGTGTGAGTTCATAGCTATTATTTTCTCTCTGAGAACTGCTTTCATTGCATTCCATAAACTTCGATAATTCTAGTTGAATTTTCATAGAATTATAGATATTGTTGAATTTCGTGTTTAACTTCATCTGTGACCCATTGATTGCTGAGTAGTGTGTTGTTTAATTTCCTTGTATTTAGAGGCTTTTTCTGGTTTCTTTTGTGGTTTATTTCCAGTTTCTTTGCACTGTGGTCAGATAATATGTATGGGATAATTTTTGTTTTCTTCCATATACTTAAGCCTGGCCTATGGACTAGTATGTGGTCTATTTTAGAAAATTACCCATATACAGTTGAAAAAATGTGTATTCAGATGTGGTTGGGTAGAACATTCTGTATATGTGCACTGGGTCCATTTGTTCCAAGCTCTGGTTCAGTTCGGCTACTTCTTTGCTAATTTTTTGTCTGGTTGACCTTTCTTTTTAAGATAAGGGGTTGTTACGGTCTCCTGTTAAGACTGTGGCCTTTGATATTAGATTTTTCATGTCCATTAAGATTTGTCTTACATAGTTGGGTGCTCCTGTGTTTGGTGCATACCTATTTATGAGGGTTACCTCTTCCTCTTGAAGTTTTCCCCTAACCAATTATTTCATTTGATCATTCTTGGTTTGAAGTTGAGACTGTCTGAGTATAGAATTGCTACTCCTAATTTTTTCTGCGGTGCTGGATCATGTAGTATTGTTTTCCATCCTTTGACTTTTATCCTATGAATGTCTTTTTGAGTTAAATTTGTTTCTTGTATATAGCATAGTGTTGGATTCCGTTTCCTAATCCACTGTGCCAGTCTGTTTCTCTTAATTGGTGAATTGATTCCATTTACATTGATGGTTATAATTGAAATGTGTTGACTTATGATTGTCATGATATTTACTTGCTGTTGTTTACTCCTTTTTGTCATTTGTTTAATTGTTTGCCCTCTTTATTGTCTTCCTTCCGTTCTCATTCCTGGAGTTCTGGTCATTGTGGTCTCTCTCTAGAACATCTTTCAGTATTCTGTGTAGAGATGGCTTTGTGATCCTGAAATTCTTTAGTTGTTATTTGTCGTGGAAGTATTTCACTTCTCCATCAAACTTGAAAGAGAGTTTTGCAGGGTATAATAGTCTGGGCTGGAATTTGTTTTTGTGTAGGACTTGAAGAACTCTGCTCCATGCTCTCCTTGCCTTCATTGTTTGTGTAGAGAAGTCGGCCGTAATTCTGATGGGTTTTCCTTTGAATGTGATCTGCTTATTTTCTCTAGCAGCTTTCAGTGTATTATTCTTGTGTTGGATTTCTGGGATCTTGACTATTATATGTCTTGGTGTGTTTTTAGTTGGGTTCAAGTTATTTTGCATTCTGTACACTTCAATTACCTGAATGTTGGATTGTTTCTTCATATTTGGGAAGTTTTCTGCTATTACTCCTGCAAATATTCTTTTAATATCATTTGTATTGCATGCTTCTTTCTCATTGATGCCTATTACTCTCACACTGTTCATCTTGGCATCATCTTGTAGGTGATGGATTATTTTTCCTGCATGCTCATTATTTTTAAGAGATCCATTCTCACCTTTTCACTAGCTGCACCAGCGTCTTCAAGATCTGAAACTCTATCTTTGCTTTCACTCCAACTGTTTTGTAGATTCGTGATTGAGATTTTAAATTCTTCTAATCTCTTTGACTCTGCTTCATGTGATCTATTTCTTTCCTGTATTGCTCATTCAAGCAATCCATCATATTTCTAATCTCCTCTACTTTTTTTTTTTTTATCAATGTCTTCTTTAGCGGTAGCTATTAATCATTTTACTGAAGAGATTTTTCCAAATTGGGTTTCCTCCATATGTTTCCATAATTGATTCTCTGCTTCAGATGGTATGATTTCAAATATTTCTTTTTATTTTAGAAATTGTTTCTGCTCTGAGTTCCTTTTTAGCTTTCTGCTATTATTTCTTTGCTTGTGATGCTATTAATTCATACGTTTCAGTTCGAGTAGTGTTCTTTGCACTTGTTCTGTGTGGGCATTCGTTTTCCCCCATACATTTCTGGATTTGGTTCATTACTTCAGATGCTATGTATTCAAAATTTTTTTTTTTTTAGTTCTGGCATTAATTCTGGTCTTTTTTTATTTCAGAAATTATTTCTGCTCTTAGTTCCTCTTTACCTTTCCGCTGTTTTTTTTTTTTTTTTTTTTTTTTTTTTTTTTTTTTTTTTTTTTTTTTTTTTTTTTTTTTTTTTTTTTTTTTTTTTTTTTTTTTTTTTTTTTTTTTTTTTTTTTTTTTTTTTTTTTTTTTTTTTTTTTTTTTTTTTTTTTTTTTTTTTTTTGCTTTAGACTCTGTTACTTCATTAATTTCAGCTGAGCTAGTGTCTTCTGCACTAATCATTGGTGGGCTTGAGGCCTGAGATTGCATTGTGCTCCTTGTCTTTGCCATTTTGTATAGCACTGACCTCTGACCTTTGGTGTAGAGCTTTGGTGCAGCTATAACCTTAGCCTATAATGAGATTTGGGTGCCAGACTATTAAGTTTGAGGTTATCCATTTATGTCTCACCTGGATCTAGCTATTGCATTCAGCTCCTTTTTGTTGCATCCCTTCTGGCACAACTGTGAGCCTGTAGTTCCCCTCTGTTATTCCCCTGGCCCAGGGAACACTGGAGAGTGCCGAAGCTCTCCCACACTCACTGGGCCCTCCTAGGCTGGATAAGGGGCCAGAAGAGTCACAAAAATTCTCACTGGCTCTGTGGGCTTGGGGGATGTGGCTCCAGGGAGTTGCAGGGTGGGCCGGGCTGGGGTAAAGGGTAGAGTTCTTCAGAGGGATGAATGCCAGGTGATGGGGTCACTGGTGGTCATCTTAAAGACTACATTTTAATTATTTTTATGGCAAAAATAAAACAAAAGTTTCTAACAAAATAATAATAAAATAACAATAGTTAATACATTACATGTTGTTATTTTTAAAATAGTTGTTCAGAGTACAAGATATGGGCATAAAAATTTCTCCAATCAATACTCACCCAAATCTTCCCCCTTAATGATTTTTATTTTTTAAAATGCATTTAGTACAGGGTCTACAGTGTCTCACTATATAGACTGAACTTGTAGTGATCTTCTCTGTTTTTAAATCTCCCAGATGCTGGGATTTCAGGTGTGTACCACCATCTCCAGCTGTCTCAGCGTGCCTCAGGTTTGGGGCTTGCATGGTAGGCTAGGGATTGAATCTTTGACCCCTGCGTCTGCCTAAGCAGGCTCTTTAATCCACCGAGCTATGTGGATGGCCCCTGTTTTGTTAATGAAGAAAGAGTCTTCCATTTTTTCCCTTTTCCCTACTTTCATTTTCTCTTTCACCCATTCTTGTTCCTTTCTCATTTTGAACAATTTCTTCCCATTTTGCAATATCTATTGTACATTTTAGACTTATTTACCCATTCAGTTTCACACACCAGGGAAACAATCCAATGTTTGTATGTATCAGTCTGATTTATTTCACTTATGAGTATGGTCTCAAATTGCATCCATTTACTTATAAAAGTCTCCAGCTTATCCTTCTTTATGGTTTAGTAGTACTCCATTGTATGAAAAGACCACATCTTTCTTACCCATTCCTCAGTTAATGGGCATTTGAATTGTTTCCAAGATTTAACTGTTACAAATTGTGCTTCTATAAGTATGGCTGTGTATGTATTGCTGCGGTATGCTTTTAATCTTGCTTGGAAGATACTAAGAAAGAGAATAGCTAAGTGGAATGAGACCTGTAATCCTAGTTTTTTGAAGAATCTCCACACTGATTTACACATTGTGTAAATTGCACGAGTCTGTAATGGTGGGATAGGCAGATCAGTAAAATAACTGCTGTAGAGACTGTGTTAAAAAAGGTTGTGGGGAAGAAGGAATCCTTCTCCATTGTTGGTGGGATTGTATATTGGTACAGTCAGTGTGCTTCCATTTGATGTAGCTATCCATCTTCTTTGTGTTGAAAATATCATACCATGACGACATACATGCAACCACATTGAGAGCAGCACACTTTGTACAAGCTAAATTTTGGAAACAGCTCAGATGCCCAGGAAAGAATGAATGCATAAAGAATATGTGGTTTTGATATGTAATGTTGTACTGCTGTGCCATTAAGAAAGATCACTTAAATATGAGACATGTTTAAGTGAAATAAATCAAACACACCTATTTAAATATCACATAGTTTCTCTTGTGTGAGAAACAAGAAATGTTAATAAGGACCAAAACAGAAGATAGATCTTGAGAAGTAGGAAAAAAGTGTTCAAATAGGAAGGAGACTGAGTGGAGAGGGAAAGAGGAGAAAAGGAAAAAAAGAAGAAAACAAAAAAGTGGAAGCTTAAGTAAGGAGTGGGGAGAAGGATTGAAGGGAGAGGAGAAGAATGGATTGAAAGACAAGAATCAACATATGTTATGTACAGGCACAGATTCCTATGAGGAATGTAATCATTATGTATATCAAAAGAATACTAATACATTAATTTTTTAAAAAGGAGTTAAATGGGAGATGTAAAAAAATCACTATCCACAGAATTCTGAAATCCACTTGGCATATTTTGTTAGTTTTTCTTTAGGTCAAAGAGTGGCTTTCTACTGTGCCCTCTGGACACTTAATTCCATTTTGAGCAATCTTTCTTTTTTTTTTTTTTTCCATTGAGGAAGCACCTAGTCAGAGATAAATAGCTCTGTAAACCTCCTTCCTGAAAGGATCATTGCATCTTCTCTTCATTCTGTAATGTTGTTCTGTAATGTTGTCCTCCTTTACAGAAGCTTGTGATTTCTGCATATGTAATGCTAAGAATGTAAGAGATCTGCGAGTCTTCCTGGAGTTCACTCCATTAGATGTGAGCTACATCCAGAAAGCTCACAGACATGAACTCTTCTCTGTTGTTTGAGCATATTTTCAAATATGAGTAAATTCTTTAAGGGATCTTTTGTATGACTGGAGGAATTCTGAGGCACCACCATGTTTCATTAAGAATTGTATGGCCATATAATTGCTTTCATATTTAGACCATGTTTGCATGGCAGTGTCTTGCATATGATTGTTGTTCAGAACTTACATAAATCTTCTTTTCTTTCTACTGCAGCTTTGATGTACCTTTTTTTTGGGTGGAACTGGGGATTTAACTCAGACCCTTGCACTTGCCAGGGAAGCACTTATTCCACTGAGCCATCTCCCTGGCTTCCAGCCCTCTCCTTATCAGCAGAAGATGTTCTAGGACTCCCAGTAGAAGCTCCAAAATTGCAGATAGAACCAAGCCATATATATAGTTTCCTATACATAGAAACATACAGGCATACCTATAATAAATTTTAATTTATAAATTAAACAGTAAGAGATTATTAGCAATAACTAATAATAGATAGAACAAATATAATAATATGCCATGAGTTATATAAATGTGATCTCTCACTTATTGCACTGCACTCATGCTTCTAGTATCAATCACACTGCCTACATGATGTGACAAAGTGAGTTCATTAATCACTTCTGTACAGTGACCATATATTTTGCAGTTTTACATGTGACAGAAAAACTGGCATGAAATTTCTTTTTCTCTTTTCACAATTTTCTGGATAAAAGACTTGTTCTTGCCATGGATCTTAGCAACTGTGGCATGAATTTTTTCTTTCCTAAGTTGAAAACTTCTACATTTTCACTGAAAGAAAAAATACTTTACAGCTTCAAGGAATATATGGGCCATCACCATTATTCATGTACTTTGAGGCCCCTCTTAAGTAAATGAAGATTACTTGAACGCAACCACACAAGACCCATTACAGTTGATCAATAACTGAGGTGGCTACTAAGTGACTCAAAGGTCATAGAATGTATAATGTGCATATGTGGGAAATCATTTGTTACCACTAAATAACCTGGCTCCCACAAATAAATACTTCATTACTTTCAATAGTGTAAAAAACTATTCCTTAAACCCCCATGTCTATGCACTATTATCACCACTCAGATTTGTATACTGAAGCTGTGCCGATTGGGATAAGAGTATTTCAGCCATATAAGCCTAAGAATATATGATTTATGTGTCACAACAAATTTAAGACAAAGCTGGGTAAAGTGTTGCATGCTTGTAACCACTATTATTTGGGAGCGGAGGCAGGAGGATTACGATTTCAAGGCCATCCTGAGCAATTTATTGTGACCCTGTCTTGAAAATATAAATCACCAGGGGATGTAGCTTAGGGCTCCTTGAGTTCAACTTCCTGTACTGGAAAAAAAGAGAAAAAGATATAGAGGCATTTAAGGCATTTTTTCTCCTTTCTCTCACCATTTACTGACTTATTCTGAATTATGTGCTAGGTATATAAGGTGAATTAAGCATGGTTCCCACCACTGAGCAATTTATAGACACAATTTCTCTCCATACAATATTTTAAAAATGAACATAGACTTGTGTTGTTCAGTATGGTAGCTATTAATCACACGTGGCTCTTTAAATTGATTAAAATTTGGTAAAATAAAAGCGTTCACCTTCCCAGTTATGGGAAGTCATATTTCTAATGCCAAGTAACCATGTATAGTTAGTAAATATCTTATTGCTCAATGCAGGTACAAATCATTTCCATCAATATAGTAAGTTCCATTGAATATCACTAGTTTAAAAGATATGAACATGAAGTTTGTTTTAATATTTTTGTCTCTCCTGTGATAAGATAAAAACAGTCAAATGTCAATGAAATACTACGTATAGTTACTTCTGCAAATATTCTGGCATGCTGTAAAACCATAGCTCTCACTTTTTTGATAAATCACATACCCTTATAAAAAATCTACTGAAAGCTACCATCTCTTCCCCCAGGAAAATGTATTCATGTACCAAAAGATATGTCCAATTACAAGAAAGTTATGCATTCTTTTGTACTTTTTATTATTATTTTTAAAGAATACAGAATAGTGATAGAAGAAAACAGCATTATACATGATACAACATTTCACTAAACAAAGTAATAGGAATCCAACAATGGTTGCTGTATTACATGATGCTATGTGCAAATCAATTTTTCAGATTACCAGATAAAAACGTGTAAGTTTTGTTTAAAAAAAAAAAAAAACAATAAGAAGTTATAAGAAATTCAAGAAAAGAAAAAAAATCAGAGCAAAAACAAAACTTATAAGCATTGACTGCTCTTTTCTTTCTTTTTTATATTCATATAATTAGAATTCTCAAAGTAGAAAGGAGTAGGCAATAACTATTTAAAGATTTAAAATTTTTGAATTTAGTTCAATTTATAATACCACATTTCCAAGAAAAATGAATCTTTTGCACAAGAAATTAAAATAAAATCATACCAAGATACACAAAAATGAAATTGTCTAAAACTTATTGTAAAGAAAAAAATGATCAAAGCATATACATAAAAATGTTAGCTATGGAAGAAAAAAATTAAATAGCATCTTATTCCTCATTAGAAATAAAAGGACCAAGTGTGTAAGAAATTAGGCTAAATTAAAGGACTGAAAGAATAAAAAAAAGATCTATCCTCCTTGAATTTTATACTTAGCAAACATACCTTTGAAAACTAAAAGTAAAATAATTTCTATTTATAAAAACTTGAAATATTTTAGTACCTCCAGACATAGTATATAGGAAATAACAAAGAGCATAAGTCAAAAGGCATGGGAAGTTGCAGTATGCTCATGGATGAACAATAAAGAGCTCTCAAAGGGTTATGAAAATTTTGAACCCCTTCTATTGAGTCTGTAGTAAGCCATGTTACTCATGTCAAGAATTGCTGCTATGAAGTGAATTTTGCTTTCTACTTTCAGTAGAAAATGGAGGATGCAATTTCTTATAAATGTTGAGTTCTCATATTAAAATTAATTTTAAAATAACAATGATAAGAAAAACAAAAAATTCTGACCAAATATTATGAATGAAGAACTGTCAAGATAAATCCAGGCTTGGCCACCGCAGTTTACAGTGAAGTTATGGCCAAGTCCAAGAACCACACTACACACAACCAGTCCTGAAAATGGCACCGAAATGGCATCAAGAAACCTCGGTCACAGAGATACGAATCTCTGAAGGGGGTAGATCCCAAGTTCCTTGGGAATATGCATTTTGCCAAGAAGCACAACAAGAAAGGCTTCAAGAAAATGCAATCAAACAATGCCAAGGCCGTGAGTGCACATGCTGAGGCTATCAATGCCCTTGTCAAGCCCAAGGAGGTCAAGCCCAAGGTCATTCCAAAGAGAGTAAACCGCAGGCTCACTCGACTTGCTTATATTGCCCACCCCAAGCTTGGGAAGCATATCCGTGCCTGCTTCGCCAAGGGTCGCAGGGCTTGCCGCCCAAAGGCCCAGGCTCCAGCCGAGGCCGAGGCTCCAGCGTCTGCTCCAGCCCAGGCCCAGGCTCCAGCATGTGCTCCAGCCCAGGCCCCCAAAGGTGCCCAGGCCCCCGTGAAGTCTCCACAGTAAAAACCTCCTATCTGCTGATGTAAGAACAGAAGGACTGGTGTGACCCCTGGGGTGCCATCTCTGGGGAGCTGGTGTCCTCCTGTGCTCTTTGTACAAATAAACCTGAGGCAGGAAAAAAAAAAAAAGATAAATCCAGCTACTTTGGCTTGAAATATAACACAAAAGTAGTGAATCTGCCCACCTGTGTTACCTGTTACAATTGCAAAATAGATAGTTGAAGAAAATTTCCTCCCATGACAGCAAGAACCCTTATAGCACATCCTAGCAGCTTTTACACAGTCCAGGTTCCTATGTGGACCCAAGACATAGAATAGATATTACTTACTATTGACTTGGCACTTCAATTACTTAATGCTTGGCACTACCTGGACATTGAAAATGAAACAGTGAGATGCAGTAGTCTAGGAGAATGGTTCTTTTGGAAAAATAAGAATTTTCTTGTGGGGAATCTTTTTGAATTGGAAGAAATTTCTGCAAGGAGAGCAGAATACATAAATGGAATTGGCTCCAGGTATGGCTGAGGTTCAGAATTCTTCATGGGCTTGAGTTACTGCTTTCTGAGCCAATGTAGAATTTGTATTTGTGTGGAAGAAACACTGAGGTGTTCTTTCCAAAAACTAGTAATCCGAACCATATGCAGACTGATTGATGGTTATGTTTTAATAAAACCTCAGTTAATGGGCTTCTAAAGGAATGACTTTTGGTAAATAGAACTTCCTAGGAAAATCCTCTTTCTCCCTCTGTCCTACCACTCCCTGTTTTTTCCCTTTCTATTTTCTAATCCTGTGGAGAGATCTTTCTCTAAATTTGTGAATTTCCTTTTCCTTTGCCCCTTTAGTACTGAACATAGTAACTTTATGTTTGGTTTTATTGTATCCGTCACATTGGTGTCAGGAGATTGAACCCAGGGCCTTCACACTAGCTAGGCTATATTCCCCTTTAAATTTATGTAATAACGTTGGGACAGAGTTTCACTAAGTCACCGAGTTGTGGAGGCTGGATCCAAACTTGTGACCCTTTTCGCTCAGCTTCTCAGAGTGCTGGGATTATAGACATGCACCACTATACACTGATGGTCATATTTTTATATGATGCAAACATTCAGTTTGAATGTATACTAGAAATTTTCTGAGAGCACCAGCTAAAGTCCACTTTTTTCGCTTTTTTTCTTCCCCTCTTAATGAGTGGGCCAGTTTCCATTCATTTGTGTATCAGTTTGTATGCATTCAGCTGCATGTAACAAGCAATGCTACTCATAGTGCTTTAAACTGGAAAAGATATTTATTGTTAACCTAACAAGAAGAATGAAGTTAAAATATCTAAGGTTGATTTAGTGGCAATATGAGGTCATCAAAGATCCCAGGTTCTTTTTACTCATCTGCTCTGGTATGTCCAGGTAACAGTATTTGTCCTGAAACACTTTACTTTATGCTTGCAAGGTGGCTGCTACAATCTTATGCATTCATCCTTACACAACAGTCTCTGAAATACGAAGAGAGAAAATGGGAGAAAGAGTCTCATTCTTATTCAGTTCTCTCATCAGGGAGAAAAATCCTTATAACCCCTATCCCCAAAGAAGACTTAATTTTCTATACTGATTCTGGGAACAATTTATTGGCAAAATGGAATTGAATATTTTTAGCTTAAGAGTCACCATGATTCATCTCCCAGTGAGGGTTAGGTTGCTCCTGAGCACAGTATAAAACCTATGAAAAAGGAAGGGGAGAATAGCTGTTAGATAGGCAACCAGCAGCTTTTGCCATCCGTAGATTTGTTCATGTTGTTTGTCAGGGCTTGCTCTTCCTTAGCACATTTAGCACTGCACTCCTGAAGCAGTTATTTGCTGTTTTGCATATCAATAATGCTAAAGCTTACTATATTTTCTGTGTGAAACTGCAGGAGTAGAAAACATTAAGAACAGGATAGATTTAAAGGTGAGGCAGACTGGACTTAAGGGCCTGATTTTCCAGTTACTTAGCTGCATAGCTTCGGACTAGTGGGCTAAAACCTTTTAGATTTGATTTTCCTACTTATAAATGTATTATAACATTAATTTTGTCATGGTTATTATGTAGATTAAATGAGATAATGCACCACTATACACTGATGGTCATATTTTTATATGATGTAAACATTCAGTTTGAATGTAAACTAGAAATTTTCTGAGGGGACCAGCTAAAGTCCACTTTTTTTCACTTCTTTTCTTCCCTTCTTAATGAGTGGGCCAGTTTCCATTCATTTGTGTATCAGTTTGTATGCAAAATTACCTCAAGTACATTTCACAGGCACTCAATGTGTGTTATTTGTTTTCTCATGTGAATTCAGTTGCCCAGAATCAGCTTTCTATTCAGTGAGGAGTTAAATCAATAAAGAAAAAGCTTGACTCTTTCTCTCTTTACTCATCTATATTCACATAAATCCTCCATGCAACCTTCTAAAGACCTGTAGATGAGTAGTACTGGGTCCTGTGTCAGGGTAGCATTCAGTTAGTAAGACAAAGTTGCTCTGTTAGCTTTCTATTGTGACACAATATCTGAGAAACAACAACTGGAATGAGGAAAGAGTCCTTTATGTGCCACAGCTTCAGAGGTTTCAGTCTATTGTCCACTGGCTTTCTTGCTTTGGTTCCTGAGACAAGGCAGAGGATCACTGCAGGGAGCATGTAACAGAGGAATCCAAGAGAATGAGGAAAGAGTTGGCACCTGAATCTCCTAACTTCCATCCAGGCTTGTTGGTCATTTTGTCGACCATTCAGGCTCTCTTTGACCCAGAGGCACACAGTCCCAGGGTTGCCTGAGGACTTCCCATTTCTGTGTTGGGCATCCATCCTTCTGTGTTGGGCATCCATCCTTCTGCTCAATGTGTACATCCTGGTCCATGATCTCGGTACAGAGAACTATATACTGCTAAGGGGAGCACTAGGCTAAAGGACTAGGATTAGGACTAGTATACTGCTAATCTTTGGAATAAATGCTTTTATTGCTTGTACTCCACATGTATTCCCATTGTCTATGTGCTTCAGAGTTACTATAAATACAGCAATTTCTAGTAAAATTAACTTAGATACAGATGAACACTTCAAACAATTAAAACATATTTGTTCTATCCCTTCTCTTTTGTTGGAAGCTTCCTGCTTGTCAGTTCTGAGGTTCTGAGTAATGACAACAAAGTCACCCAAAAGGCATGGTGCTAGAGGTTGTGTGTGTGTTACCTGATCGAATTTCACTAAATGCCAATTCAGTGAAACAGTAAGTTGGATAGAAGTTCAGAGGAGGACTGAGTCCCAGAGTTTTAAGACATTTTATTTTCCATCTCTAAGGAATTTAGTATAGAGTTTTGGTCCAAACTAAACCTTTATCTTTAGAATAATTTTAGATTTGTATGAAGTTTCCATACATCCCACACTCAACCTTTTCTGTTATTGACATCTTATAGTAGCAAGCCACATTTCTCACATTTAATGCACTAGTATCGACACATTATTTTTAACTAGAGTCCATGCTTATTCAGACATCCTTTTTGTTGCAGGATACCTAGCATGATACTTAGTGATCTTGGCTGCGAGTTTCTCACATTTTCCGTGCTTTTTCTGACCTTGACAGTTTTGAGGTGTACTGACCATGTTTTCATATATTGTCGCTCATTGAAGAATTGACTAGTATTTTTCTCTGATTATACCAGGACTGTGTGTTTGTGGGAGGAAAATGACAGAGATGCATACTGTGAGCATGACTTATCACTGTTGATGCTAACCTGGGTAACCTAGCTAAGATCATGGTTGTCAAGTTTGTTCATTATAAAGCTACATCCCTTCCCCTTTTCCATATCATATTCTTTGAAAGTTGCTAGATGCACCGCATACTTCAGAAGTGGGGATTTATGCTCCAACATCTTGAAGGTGGACTCTCTCCATAGATTATTTGGAAGTCTTCTCCCTGGAGTATTTGTCTATTATCCTACTTATTTACTTATGTATGCACATCAATATGGATTCATGGATATTTATTTCATATTTTTGTTATAATGTGATACCACTTCATTTGTTTTGTTGTTCAAGTTGTTTTAATTTTGGCCAGGAGGCTTTGGGGTGCCTTTTCTATCTCTCTATCAGCACACTTATATTTATGTATGTGTTTAGTATAGTATTTCTTCACACTTTGGCCCTATCAAATGCTGTGGGCTCATCATGTACAACTTCTGCTCCTATTCTAGAGTCAGCCTTTGCCCCATGAACTCTTTCCTTTCAGTAGACAGTGATATTTAGCAACCAGGACCTGAATGCTGGAAGGGCTCATTGCTTTTGGTATGTTGCTTCTCCAAGGTCCTCTCAGTAAACAAGCATATTTATAAACATACATTTTCTCCCATATTTATTTCTAAATCTGTCTCTATATTATGTGTAATAATGATGCCTCAAGTTAAGATATAATGCCACATAATTTATTCTAGCTTTGTTTTTTTTTTCTTTCACGAGTGAAAAACCTAGTTCCCATTATACTAAATTTAATGGTCTAAGAATAATGTACAGGATTACAAGATAAACCCTGAGGAGACTTCACTGACCACATAAGAAACATAAAGTCCATGTGTTGGTATATAAGCCTTGCTCTATCTATGTCTTAACCATCCAGCAGAAAAGTATAAAAATGAAGTATACATCACGGGGCCATAATATTAAGCTGAGCTGTAAATGGCCATGGTCGACAACTTCGTTAAATAACTCACTATTGTTGTGGAATGCTGGACTGTGTTGGATTGTGCTGACAAATTCAAGGCCCTAAATTAGTTGAATGATAATGGAGTGTCCACCTTTGACAGGTGTACACAAAGGAAGGGGTGTAGAAAGAAAAATCATGATGTGTGTGTATAGACAGTACAGTTGGGACAGATAACACTGTGCTTCTACATAATCCTATGAGAGGCAAGATCTGAACTAATGGTGGTTGGACAGGATATTATGTCGGCTTCTAGTACTATGGTCATCCACTAGGAAAATAACAAGGTAGAAAGTATTAATTATTGAATCTTTGATGTAATTCAGGTATAAGAAAGATACACAAACAGCTACACTCTATTTAATGATAAGAGACATACGGTATAATAATGTCTGTAAGTATAATATCATGTATGCACCTTGTATGATACCAAAACAGTATGAAAGCAGTTTGCAATATATTAATTTATCAAATCCATCTTGTCAAGGTATCTTAAAATTGTCTCATTGATATTTGTACTTCAATAAAACAAAAATAAAAAAATAAATGTAATGGTCTGTGTGACCATGGTCTGTGTGACCTTATCTCCTCCACTGTTTTCTCCTGCATGTAAATTCCATTCTCAGTCCCCCCAAAAGCCGGATACACCTCGTGTCAGGTGTCTTCCTTATTCACAGAAGTCCCTTCCCTTCCCTGTCTGGGTGTCTACTGACATGCTACCTTTCCTTTTGAATTTTCACTTCACTTCTGTTTTCCTTCTTTGTCCTGCTTGTGCTCTCACATCCTGCCTTGGTTGGCTATACCTCCTTGCCTTTTCTGGTACACATGACTACTGTGTTCTGACACACGTGAATGCTATAAAATGTAGTTGCTCAAGTGGAGAAGATTGGGAAAAGATCAAAAGAGCGTTTTGTTTTCTTGAAAAGTGCTTTATATTTGCAGGCTTAGACTATTTAGTGTTCAAAATGTCTCAACTTCTGTGTAGTGGTGTGCACCTGTAGGTTCAAATAGTCAGATGCTAAGGTGGGAAGATCACTTGAGCTAAAGGAGTTTAAGACCAGCTTGGGGAACATGGTGAGATGACATTAAAAAAAAGGTTTTGAACTTTATAAAAGGGGGACATGGGCTGAGAAGATAGCTTGGTGGTCTAAATGCCTGTGTGGTAAGCAGAAGGACCCAGGTTTGATCCCCAGTACTACATGTCATGCCAACCCCAGAACCCTGAGTGTGCTGTGCCAGCCACTGAAAGAAGCATGGTGGTGCATGCCTATAATCCCAGTGCTGGGGAGGCTGAGGCAGGAGGATCACTATGAGTCTTAGCTGTGTAGTGAGACCCTGTACCAAATGAATAAATAAATAAATAAAAGATTAAAGAATATTTAAGTAGAAAAGGGACCATCCATATAGTACATAGTCTTGTAAGTTACTTTGTTCTCAATATTATTTTAGTTCAGTTTATCTGTCATTATTCTCATAAATGATATCTGTCATCTTTTCAAATCTTAGAGCATTTTGTATTTTTTTGGATTTCAAATATTCAAATGTCCAATAGTCTATAATAATCTTTTTCCTGAGTCAATAAAATTTTAAAATGAGCATCGTTATATTATATGAGTGGATCATAGTGTGATTAACCACTTTGTGTTGTACTATATTTAAGTGTCATAAATTTTTTTGCTTATAAAAATTATGCTGTATACTTACAAATGTCTGTCCTTGTTTTAAATGCCTATTTAGGATACAAATTCCAGGTTAAAGTTCTTTACATTTAAAGATTTGATGCATGACTACAAAGTTATTTCATAGAAAACCTATCAATTCATCTTCCTATGAATACTACAAAGTGTGTATTATATCAACTACTCAAGAGCACTATTCTAATTTCATATTTTAATTTGATGGCATGATAGCTTTATAAAATGGTATGTCAGTATTTACACCTTATATTTTAGTTTTAGGTTTGAACACTGTTTTCTTGTTCTATTCCATTTGTACCTTGAACTCTTCTGTCACTTGTCACAATTTTTTTCTTTAAATGGTTGGGGATACAGGGAGGCGTTATGGAAATGGCACTTGAAAGAAGAATTTTTAGGGGAAAGGTCATTCTTATGGAAAAGCATGGTGCAATAATCCAGAAGTTCTGAAGTCATGAAGTATTTGCACACCAAGTCCAGATGGATTAGAACTATGTTGAATGTACCTTGAATGTGATGTTGTAGCCTTTAGATTTAGCCATTTAGATATGTTCAAACATGAAATGTGTTTCCATGGGTGAATGACATTATTTTCATAACTAAACCTGAATGCAATGTCAAGTACATCTTGTTTGTTCTTTGAGAGGGGGGTAGGGGAGTTTTAGGAATATGAATATGGAGTAGTAGGGAGAGACTGAATATGAGACTATTATAAAGGTCTTATTGAGACCTGCACTGTTAAAGTTATATAAGAAGAATAAATGGCAGTAATCTATGGCAAATATAGTGACTATAGTTAACAGTAATATCTTGTATATTTAAAATTACTAGAAGATTTAATATACGTTTTCACCCTTAGGAAACATGTATACCTGGTGATTGATAATGTTATTTTGAATTGATCAATACTCAATGTGCACATATATCAAAACAACATATTGTACCCCATTAACCTAAACAATTAGCACATGTTTCTTAGCAGTACATTGAACACTTTTATGAAGAACAAGACTATTGACTTGGATTAAGACAATGATAGTTGAAATGTAAAGTTGGGAATGAATTTGAAACTGGTTTCTGAGGTAGATTTGAAAGATCTCTGCTATAAGTAGAATGTACTAGGTAAGGAAAATAGTGCAAAAGGTTGAGATTAGCTGACAATTGATGTTGATTTTATGAAGTGGGAAACACTGGCCTGTTCATAGAGTAGGTGACTGATAGAAGCCTGGCTTTGCACAGGGTAAATATAAGTATGGAGCTATCCAAAAAATAGTTGAAAATTGTTGCTTTTAGAAAGCTTAAGGCTAGAAAAAATGGATTTGTCTTCAGTATGTGGGGTATAGTTTTAGTTAAACACATGGGTGGGATGGAAGAGGAGATAGCCCAAAAACGAAGACTGTACCCTTGAGTTACACTTATGTTGAATGGTAGGCTGATGGAGAGGTGCTGCCCAAGCCAGTTTAGAAAGGAAAGAGAGAATCAGAAAAGAAGCTATCTGTGGTATCTAGGGCTGAACGGAACTCCATGGAATAGATTCGTATGAGACACTGCAGGCAAGTAATCCAGGATGACAGCTGAGAAGGAGTGTGTGTGCATATATGTGTGAGAGAGAAAGTGAGAAAGACACCAAGAGAGTGAGAGGGCAAGAGACAGCGAGCAAAAGAGTGAGCAATGAGAATGAGAGAGTGAACAAGAACGAGAATGAGAAAGATTGTTTGTTGTTCATATTTCTGATTTTTTGTCATCATAGATTAGTTTTGTTTATTGTTGTCTTCATAGTGGTTATTCATAGTAAAAGATGCAGACCTGTAGCCTGTCTAAACACTATCAGTACAAATCTTTCTTCTCATTGAATTAAGGTAAAGTAGCTGTATATCTCTCCTGCCTATTTTGTATATACAGATACAAAATGGTCCTTCATTTATACTCAACTTTTTTGTTTAGTTTTGTCAGAGATGAGTATTCCCTTACCATTTAAATATTGTAGGTGTGTGAATTCAGCAGAATATTCCAATATAGTCCAGTAGTCCATAATACTAGTGGATTATCTGTAGGACTGGCAGTGTCAGAAGTTGTTGACTTGAGCCTTTTCTAGCTCAGCATATTAATATAGCTTTATGCTTTATACTTCACTTTTATACTTTCCTGCTAGGTTAAGACTAAAATAAAGTGAGACCTATATAACAAAAAATGCAACTTTTGTATCTGACAAAGTCAATCAAATCCCCCCAGGATTTGTCCTGAAACCCAGTACCACAGTTTGTAGATCCTTTGTAGGTGTCAGCCATGTGGATGAGTCACGGCCATTGCCTGACCAATTTTCTGTCTGTGAAAGCCTGAGAGAATGTTTTCTCTCTATGTGACTCTCCTTCATCACATGTTACATCATCGATCACTTTCCTCTGTGGCCCCATAATCTCACTGACAGAAAATTTGGGACATCGCTATTATGTTTCTGATTGTTGTTGGTGGTTATGGTGCTGGTCATGGTGGTGGTTGTGGTAGTAGCAGTGGTGGTGGTGGTGTGTGTGTGTAAGAGAGAGAAAGGAACTTAGATTGCTGTTATATTTTTGTTGTTGTGTATGTGTGTTTAAAGTGTCATATGTTTTTCCTCTCTTGGGAAAGATTCCCAATAGTAAAATAAGCAGATCAAGATATTTGTGCATAGGCCTTTTTTTTATGTATTTGGTACAGGGTCTCACTATACAATTCAGACTTGTACTGATCCTTCTGTTTCAGCCTCCCCAGTGCTGGGTTTACAGGCATGTGTCACCACAGTGTGGAGCGATGTGGCATACTGTATTCAGAATCAAACCCCGAGTATAGTGCATAGACTTTTTCCACACATTTCTAGTTGCTTTCCTGGTATCTCTGTTCATTTTTTGGGGTATACATGTAACAATGAGTAGTGTGTAATAATTTTTCTTTCTTTTAATTGAATGCTTGCAGATACTAGTAAAGAAAATGCAGAGCATTCTTGTTACCACTATGAAAAAATAAAACAAAGATTCATAACAAAATAATGAATTTCTTAATGTACTGTGTATCATAATCTTTAAAGAATGGTCAAAATGTTACTCAGAGTACAATCTGTAGCTTTTTTTTTTTCCAGCTCAGCCTTCTATGAGGGTGTTCCCCTGCGCCTGCCAAAGTTTGCCTAAGCAGGAGCTTTAGACCATTGAGCTATCTCACCGGCCCAGTGTGTAGCCTTTTTAAGGGCCCAGATGGCCAGGAACAAGACGAGAAAATGTGCAATAAAGTAGTAATGGTTTCAAAAGCAAGATCTAAAACTGGACTTCCCTATTTAGGGAGTCCTTCCAAATGGACATGGTCCAACTGGCATCATTTCCTTACTTTCAGTTTTCACACCATTCACTCCCATCTACAATACCAGTGGGACAGGGACCATTTGCATAGAAATTTGAATAACTTCATAGTTGAGAGTATCCATGTCTGTTATGGTTGCAGATACTTGTGAGTAAATGTGTTTTAAGCACAAACTTAATGGTTCATGATGGGACTCTGAGATGAGTTATCTAAACTTAAGGATTCTGTTTTGAGCCGGGTGTGGTGGTGCATGCCTGTAATCCCAGCACTTGGGAGGCTGAGGCAGGAGGATTGTTGTGAGTTCGAGACCAGCCTGAGCTACAAAGTGAGCTTAAGACCAGCCTGAATTGCATAGTGAGACCCTGTCTCAAAAAGACAAAAAAAAAAAAAAAATTCTGTTTTGAATTTGGGAAGCTTCTGCCCCTTTAAGGATTAAGGACCTACAGCTTATTATAATTCAATGTTTAATATTTTAAGGATGATTCAGATTCAACTTCTAAGTGAATTAATTTCAAAAACTTATATACATACTTCATCTTTGAGACCATGTGTTGCTTTTCTTGGGGAGGGTAGATTCATTAACAAATTATATTTTAAAGATGGCTTGGTGAGATGTTCTTAATAAACATACAGATTATCTGTTTAAATTCTCATTTCCTACAATTGTGTAAAAATAGCTTTGCAGTTTTGTGACATTAAGATAAAACATTTAATTTACTCCTCATCCTCCAACAAAATTAATTTCATAAACCAGACAGATTTTTAGGTACTGTAAATAATTCTAGCTGTTTTTTTTTATCTGCTGAACAAACTGTGGGTTGTATATGGATCCTACACATTTTACCGCCTCTCCCCTGGCATGAGATTCATATACACTGGCATCCTCTCAGAGTGAAGTTGACGCTCTTTCTCAATTTTAGCATTTCACTTGGAATGTGGTCATTCCAAAATGGTTCCAGGCTCATTTTGATTGGCTCTGACAATTTCAGTCCAGCCAGGTTCACTGTGAGAGGGTCCCTGTCTCTTCTTCAATGGCCACAGAAGCTTTTGCTGCATTCTAATAGCACTTCTTGCATGGACTATGCCAAAACAATGCTTTGAAATATGCATCATACCATGTGGCTTTTCTTGCTGCAGTTTCTGTTCTTTTTTTATTATAGGATCTGGAGACTCACCGCTAGAAGATGATGAAGTCGGGTATTCATACGATAGATATAAAGGTGAATGCTTTGCTTCTGTGCTGATGAGGATCTGCTGATGTAAGGAGGATTCTCCCTTTTCCCCTGTGGAACAAATCCTAATAAAGTGACCAGGCAATGCACTGAAGTTCAAATTACCTGTCCAGGAAAAAAATATTTTAAAATAAATGGACATATGCTCTTGGTTCAAATAAAAAAGAAAGCAAAAGAAAAACAAATGAAAAAAGAAAGAGAAAAAGCATTGGGAAATCTCTGAAGTGCTGAACTTCAGCATTTTCAGAATAAAATGGTCATTTTATTCTCTTAAGTTTCTTTACTGTTTTCACTTCTGCAAAGGCAAGCTGTAGCTGATGATAGTGAAAATCAAGCCATCAATTCTGCCTGATTTGTACATTAGCCATAATTAGCCAGAGTAAACCACCTGAGGTCCAGTTTGGACCCAGTGCTGCTAATTTATGGAGCCAAATGGGGAATGAGAAAACTTGATTTTCATAAGCTCATTTCATTATGCTGTTTCTGCATCCAGTGTGGCTTCTAAAATATTCAAGTTGTTGCTCAAATAAAATTTAATGATAAAGAACTGCATCTCTGCACATTTCCAGCAATCCACGCCCAACAGGTATAAAAAAAACCTAATCAAGAAATTCTGTGCAGGCTCAGGTAAGTATGTCCACAGATATTTGTACTGCTTAAACATTCCTCTGAAGCTTTAGAGAGCTTTGGGCAAAATGAGGTAAATTTAGATGCTTTCTTTCTGAAACTCATTCCTTTTACAGTGAAGAAAGAATTGGAAGAAAGTTGACTGATAAGTTCTTTTGTGGCTTTTTGCCCATGAAATTTGTCCATGTTCTGGTAAGGCAATACTCCTCCATTGTGATAGGTCTGAGCTGTAGGATCATCAGATTAGCCATTAGCCAGAGTGTCATTAGGCTGTAATTTACAGAAGCAGGAAATCTTTCTAATGATGACTAGGGTCTGGTGCCTAGGCCCAGGTTCATTTCCCACCACATAGGACATTTGCTTTGACTTATGAATGCAAAAACTCATTTCTATCTTTAAAGCTTAACCAATGAAGCAGAACATATTTGTGAACCAGATGTTTGGCATAAAGAGATGCTCTTACTCATAAAATGTGTTAATGATTTTAATAAACTGTTCATTTGGTCCTTGAGAATATATAGGATAGCATATTAATAGTGAATAAAAACAAAAAGAATATAAGTGGAGAAACTGAAACTCTAAGACCCAAATGAAATTTCTAGAACTATAATTTGAGGGCTATAAATAATAGAGGGCTGGTGAGATAGCTCAGAAGACTGAGCACCTGCTTAGGCAAACTTAGGGACCAAGGTTGGCTCCTGGTACCACATGCCACTCTGGCTCACCCCTGAGCACGCTGAGCTGGCACTGAGTCCGGACGTGGTGGTGCACCCCTGTAATCACAGCACTGGAGAGTGATTGAGTTATTAAAAACACATCTGTCTGAGTCCCTTGTGGAAATCTTTAAGACACATGTGTGCACAATACCCTTTTACATATGAGTAGGGATGGCCTAGTATCTTGTGGGTCACTACCTTTGGTCTAGTTACCCTACAGCATTGCAAAGTAGAGGGTAAACCAGATGGAAGTACTCTTCTAGAGCTTGCCTTGAATACTGGAGAATAGATCCTTCTTAGGAAATCCTTCATATTGTCAGTTAAAGTGCTTGTCTGTACTGATAATTTCACTATAATATGAATATCAATATAATATCTTATACACTGCACATATGTACAATAAAATTGTTTAAAATTGTTCCACAGTATTAGGCAGTGAAACCCTGGAACTCACACCTGATCTACCACTAAGCTATAGTCTCAGCCCTGAAATGTTTTAGTTTTAAAAATTAGAGGTGAGTCATTATTAACTGAAAGATTAGCTTTAGAATCTTGGGCCACTGTACAGAGTATGTGCTCAGTGTATCTTTACTAAATTAAATTCTAATGAAAAACAAGAAAGAGAAATTAAATCAAAATTTATTGTGGTCCAAGTATGGGACAAGCACTACTTTTGATTGTTTTACTTGGAATGGCATTACAGTTATACTAATTGAGGGATGGGGAGATTCACATAAGCATATGTTAATACCTTCCTATATTTACAGAGGGAATGTGACTTGCCCAGTCACACAGCTTGGATCTGAGCAGGCATTCAGCCCCATATCCAGAGTTTGCTACTGAAGTCTTTAGTCTGCTACAGTATGGTACTTGCCCTATGAACTCCATTTAACTACAGTGCTTACCACACTGGCCCAGGGGACAAGAAGTCTTTCTAAGTAATTCATTTAGATTTCTGCTGAGTAAAACTTACTTTTTCTAAACATTTATGTTAAACATTATGTTAATTTCACTTTAACTCATGGTTGCATACATTTTAAATTTAAAGAACTCATTGGCATTTTAATGACTGTCTCTGCAGAGCTGTTTAAACTTTCAAACCATGTCCAAAAGATTTGTTTATGGAAATCCTCCAGAAGAAATTCCTTTTGTAAATAAATGGAAACAATGTCCTTCCCCCCACATGTTGACAATGACAACGCTGTCTTGAATGGTGGGGAGCACTTTTAGAAAAGTTTAAAAACATGGGAGAGAGAGAAAGCAAAATCTGTTAGTTTCACATTGTATTGAAGTGTGTGAATTTATGATGACCTTCTATGCAGAGATTATATACATTTAGGAAAACACGTGCAGTGTACACAGACTGTCTATGCCACTCTCAGAGGAAGGACACTTGTTCAAGGAAAATCTGCATGACCGGTGTGAGCTTCTGCAAGTCTACATACACAGGAATTTAATAAGTTTTAGGGTAAACCATGAGAACATCACTTTTACCTATTACTTGAGTTTTGAGTGTGGGACTCTCTGCTTGCTAAAAAAAAATTGTATGACAAAAGTATTAGCCAAAGGGAATGTGAAAGCACAAAAGTAAAAAAAGGTGACACATTCAGAAGATCTGGACAACACCACCTGTTTTTATAGCTGAGAAGTACTTAGAAGTTCCATCCTCAGAAGAGAATCTCTTAAGTGGCACAGGGCCTATCCTCCTTCATGACCACATGATGGCGCCCTGATCCCACTCACTGACAGCCAGGTGCTTGGGTGAGTGAAGATCCAGCAGCTGTGAAGAAGTGGCTCGTGTTCACAGCACTGCCAGCCCTAAAGATGTAAAGTTCACCTTCTGGTACCCATGGATGGCAGGAAATTGTTGTGGTGGCCATGTGGAAAGTTCCCTCCAAATAAGCTAGTTTTGCCCTTATATGTTATGGCTCTCAGAGAACACCTTTCAAAGACTCAGGGGTCAGGTTCTGATTTATTGATGTCATCTTAAGTTATGAGACTGAATCCGGTTATGAGACTGAAGTCAGAACACCCCACAACATTGCAGTCCTGGAAGGGTGTCACACTTATACCTCAATAGGGACATCCTAAGAAGGGGGATGCTCCCCTGTGGGAAGCAATTGTTCTATGACTTTAAGCCAAAATTACATGCTGTTGCAAAAACCTGGGAAATGTAGCTTAGTTCAAATTAGTAAGCAATAGTATTGTGATTTTTTTAACAGAGAATATAGATACAGCTGGGAAACAATCCAAATTAACCATGATTTAGCCCCCACACACTACTATGGATGGCTAAAGTTAGAGTACAGAGTGATGTTAATAACTACTATGAGATTTATGGATGTAGTTTGAGAAAATACTAGAAAGATCAAGCATCCATTGAACATTTCCTATTTGCTAGGCACTGTATTATGCGCTTAATATGCATTTTTTTTCTTTAGTCCAAATAAAAACCCTGTGACATAGGCATAAATATTAACTCAGAGAGCTGAGGCAACTTGTCCAATATCACACAGCTAGTTCCAGAGGTACATGCATTCATGCTCAGCTATGTCTGACACCTAGTCGCTAGATCATAACCTCCTTATCCAGGGCCATCTAAAGAAATACAGGGCACTATTAGAGCTTCAATATCTGGAAACAGCCTTCCTGAAAGCATAGTCCCTACAAGAGTTAGGGTAACATGTTTTGTGACTGTGTCATTTCTTATTGCTTCCCTCCTTTGTTTCTGCTACCTATAGACACTCCATGGTGCTCTTCCATCAAAGTGAAGTATGGGGATGTGTACTGCAGGGCCCCTTCAGGCGGATACTACAAAACAGCGCTGGGAACCAGGTGTGACATTCGATGCAAGAAGGGATATGAGCTGCATGGCCCTTCCCAGCTGATCTGCCAGTCAAACAAGCGGTGGTCTCATAAGGTCATTTGCAAACGTAAGTAGCCAAGCCCTATGCCAGATTCTTGAGGACAATCAGAGCCAAAGTTTCTTTGTTCTGAATCAGGGACTTTTCTTTTACTGAACATTGATGAGAAAAGCTGTCCTATGAACTGAAGCCAGTGGGTTTCTGCAGTGTGATGGCTGCTTTCAGGGAGAAGGGTGCAATCAGCTGTTTGGGGAACCAACACAAAAGAGATTTGCTCAGCAAATAGGTGATGTTTGCTCAGCAAGTGCTGGATCCCGAAGAGATGTTGGAAATTTAAAGACAAATAAGACACACAAAGCTCTGCCATGAAAGGTTTCACAGAAGAGCTCATAGCTGGGAGGGGGTGTAAACCTTAAGGTAGAACAAGAGGAGCCCTAAGCCGAGAATAAGGCTTAGAGAGACAGGAAAGCGTCACTGAAGAAGTGATCCATAATGCATGAAAGGAGTGTCTCTCAGGATGCATTTCAGGGGCTGGCTTGGGGACAAGTATTCTCTCATTTTAAAAGCTACACATGGCACAGCACTATTGAAGCACGTTTTGGAGGGCTTTGTTATTCAAAATAGCCACCACTTTGAGAACTAGTGCATTTCTCAAAGTCACACACATTCAAAATTTGCAAAATGCTCTCCATATGGGTGCCATTGCTTTAACTTCATTGTTGGGGGCCAGCCAAATAGTTCAGTGGATTAAAGTGCGTGCAAGGCCAGCCAACATTTTGGCCCTAGCCTTTCAAACTCAGCAAAGACACAGGACATAGGAGAACCTGTACTGCAACATCATGAAACTCAGTTGAGCTCCAAATTTTCTGAACAAGGAGATTATGGAGCCACAGAGAAAAGAGATTGAAGTTCTATAGTGTGCCTGGGGAGAGTCACATGAAGAGAAAATTTTCTCTCAGGCTCTCACAGAGAGCAACCTGGTCAAGCATTGGCCGTGACTCATCCACATGGAAGACACAGACAGAGGATCTACAGAATAAGGAACAGGACTACAAGATAAACACTGAGGCGACTGCACTGACCTCATAAGAAACAAAAACTACATGTTTTGTTATATAGGTCTTTCTCTATCTAGGTCTTAACCATCCAGCAGAAAAGTACAAAAATGAGGTATAGACAGTAGACCTCTGTCTGATTGCTTATTAGTTAGGATTTTTTCAAAGTTTGTGGGTTGTCTTTTCACTCTGTTGACAATTTCTTTTGACATGCAGAAGCTCTTTAGGAAAAGTTGATCCCATTTGTTGATTCTTTCAAGAGCTTCCCGTGCGAATATATGTTTGTTCATGAACTCTTTACCTACCCCTATGTCTTC
>PVKA01016583.1:0-47587 GCA_004027165.1 Ctenomys sociabilis
TTTTTGAGAAGTTGCCTGGGATAGGCTTGAACTTGAAATCCTCCTGCTTTAGCCTACCAGAATACTGGAATTAAAGATGTGTACTTACCATACCTGGCTCACTAAAAAAAAACCACAAAAACCCTATAGCTGGGTGTGGTGGCGCACACCTGTAATCCCAGCACTCGGAGGCTGAAGCAAGAGGATCACTGAATTTGAAGCCAGCCTGGGCTACATCACTGCTTAAGGCCAATCTGAACTGCATGATAAAACTGTTTCAAAAAACCCAAACAGACAAAAAGCAAATAATATGGTATATTCTATACTTAATGATTTTACATTACATATGTGATTAAAAATGGTAATTGTATACATTCAAAATAATTTTATAGGAAAAGACACATAGCCACTAATTCCCCCAAAGTACTCCCTTTTGCTTCAGGCACACATATTCTATCATCGTTGCTACTTTCTGAAGCAGTTCTGCAAGTCTTTTGTGTCTTTACACATTGAGAGAAAAAATACCATGAATGGTGTTTCCAAGTGACATTCAGAAAATCAGACTCCTGGCAGACAGTAGTGTGTCCTCGTTCATCTTATTCGCTGGATCTGGCACCCTGTGACTTTTGGCTCCTTCCCAAAGTCTAAATAACCATGAGAAGTGAACATGTTGGATTAGCTCAGGCTATTGAAGCAGCCATGACAGCACAACTAAAGACAGTCATGAAAGAGGACTTCCAGAACAAGAATAATGGGACAAGTGTGTTCAAAGTGACAAGGACTGTTCTGCAAGGGATTAATGGCAGTGTGTCTTTCACTGTAATAAAACATTTTTTATACAAAATATTCATGCACTGTTTCGATCACAGCATGAATTTTTATTTTATTTATTTATTTATTTTTGGCGGAACTGGGGATTGAACTCAGGCCCTTGTGCTTGCCAAGGAAGTGCTTATTCTACTGAGCCATCTCCCTGGCTTACAGCATGAATTTTTAAAAGTGGAATTGCTTTCTTGGGGAGTGGTTTTGAGACAGGAGCTTGCTCAATGGTTTGGGCTGGCCTTGAACTCACTATGTAGCCCAGGCTACAATAATCCTCCTGCTTCAGCTTCCTGAGTGCTAAAATCACAAGTGTGTACCACTTTACCCGGCCAAAGTGCAATTGTTGGATCAAAAGTTCTATGCAACTAAAATTTTGGCAGGTGTACCTCTTAGGCCTTCAAAGAAGTTATACTAAGTGTTGTGTTGTTTCTACCAGCAGTGTGTAGGTGTGTCTACTCATCCTGACTCCCCATATGAGTCTTACTAAATATTCCAGACCTCGGAAAGGCAGGAAGGGTGAGCCCTGGCGGATTTGTAGTCTATTCTTTTGTCCCAAGCAAGCTTAAATGTTGCTTTCCTGTTTAGTGGCTCATTGTTCTCCTTTCTTTGGTGAATCCTTGTTATTGTCCTTTGTCATTTTCGTATTTGTTCATCCATTTCTTACTGGTTTGAAGAGCTCTTTGTGTTTTAAGGCAGTTAGCCCTCTGTCACAGCTCAGTCTTTCATTGACATGGAGAATGTTCACAGAATAATGTTAAAGGCAAACAAAACAGACATAAACCCAACAAACCAGGATGCAGAAAGGCCCAGGCACCACAAGCCCTGTTTTAATCCTGAGCAGCACACCTGCTGCTCATGATGACTTAGATTTTCCTTTGGGGTCACTCACTAGAAGTATGACCTGAGATGCTTGTGTGATGGCACCAGGTAACTGGTGCTATGTCCAGGCCTGTATTTGGGGAGAATAAATTTCCTTCATGCAGCAAACACTACTCTGTACCAGCTGTATGCACTGGCTGGCTTCTGCTGCACACATACTGCTTTACAGCAGTGCCCACTGCAGCCCCTTGCCGGGTGTTCTCTGTGGCTTCATGCCCTGTGCCTTCCATCTTTGCACACATCTTTGCTCCCTTCTTGCTGGTGCTGTCCACCAGCTGTGTTGGTGCTCAGAGTGGCTGGCAGAGGCCCTGGGGGGGGGGGGCTCTGCCCTGTTCTGCATCACTGGGCCTTTGTACTGAGAAACAGAAAAGGGCCCTCACATCTGCCCTGGGGCTGGAAGGATTGAGGAACTCCTGCCTCCCTCCTGTGCTTGCCCCTCCTTGTCTCCTTTCAAAGTCTCTGCCTTTGACTACATGAATTCAGCTGGTGCCCCTCACCCCATTCCATATTCCCCTGCCTCAGTTCACCCAGGTGCCTCCTGGCACAGTTGGTATGGCCCTCAGCCCTGGGCTTCTCTAATTTGGGGGAACCAAAACTAGAGGAGCTGTTGCTGGACATGCTGACATTCAGTTTCCTTTCATGTTGTGCTGTGGTCCATAAGGAAGGAAGCAGCTGCCACTTTGCACATCTGTCCCCTGCTACCGTGCTAGGGGGCAGTGTATCCCAGGAGCTGCTGCCCCAATGGTCAAGAGTCAGCAACACAAGTTGTGCATAGTAGTGCACACCTGTAATCCCAGCACTCTGGGACATTGAGGTAGGAAGATTCCAAGTTTGAGCCCAGTCCGGGCACTTAACATCTTAGTGAGACTTGTCTTAAATAAAAGGCAAAAAAGAGCTGGGGATGTAGCTCAGTATAATGGCTTGGGGTTCACTCCCTGGTACAGACAACAGGCCAAGCCCCAAATAGCCCGGTTATGTGAGCTTGGGTTTCCCAGTGGGGCTGATCCATGTGGTGCTCAGGCCCCTAAGCAGACAGGGGTCTAGGGAGGAAGGAAGGTGGAGTGGACTGGTGTTTGTGGCCTACCACCTCTGTGCGGGGCACTCCTTATCCTGCTTACTTAGGGACCACTGTTCTTCCACTTGGGTCCAGTACTCCTCAAAGTAAGAAGAACAGTGACTTGCCCTCATGGGAAGTTGGGGTAACCTGAGACCAGGAATGTCCTGAGCATGTGGTGATGATCTTTGGAACCTCTTTGGAGAGTGAGCCAGAGAGTCCCTTTCCACAGTGAGACCTGGGAGGGTCCTCCGGCATGAATTCTCGGAGTCACTTTGGAAATGGGTTAGAGAGATGAATGGGGAAGGATATAGCCTGGCGTGAAGCCACATCTTGGAGCTGTGATGGCCAGTAAGTAAAGCAAGGACAACAGAAAGGTGAGACCATGTGGTCAGGTGAGGCATGCAACTCTGGTCCTATGTCTCTCTTCTCTGCCCAGGGGACAAGCTGGATGCCGACTATATCGAGAGGTGCCTGGGCCATCTCACCCCCATGCAGGAGAGCTGCCTGATTCAGCTTCGGCACTGGTTGCAGGAGACCCACAGAGGCAAGGTGGGTGCAGGCATGAGAGACATTTGTGTAATTAGTAACATTAAAACCTTACACTTTATCTTTACTGTTATTGTCCTGTGCATCCATACCACATGCTGAGGGTACCACTATAGGTAGAGTTCCTCATTCTCAGTGCTAGTGGCATTTGGGACCAGGTGACTTTGTAGTCAGTGGTTGCTGTGTACACTCTAAGGTGCTTACTAGCAACTCTGGCCTCCAGCCAACAGATGCTAGTTGCTCCCCTATTCCCTTGTTATGACAACCCACAAGGCTTCCAACATAGAACCATGTTCATGAAGCCATCTATACTGTCCCCTTTCTAAGAGATTTTGTGACATTGTGAGGGTGACTCTTAAATGTCAATGGAGTTTGGCTTTTAGACACTAACTCCTCTAATACAGATGTACACCATGCCAGTATATCCCACCTATGGCCTTGACTTCCGCTCCTTTGAAGAAGACCTGGGCTTCTTACCTTTCTTTCTCCACCAGTAAAGACAGGGAGGAGCTACTTAATAGTTGGCTGTGATTTAACCCGCCCGCCTGTTTCTTCATTTGTAAAGTAGGGATGACATTGGTCTGTACTACCAATAGTGAGTTACAAAGACTGATCCATGCAAAGTGCTTAGAAAGATGGCTAGCCCAGAGCAAGCGCTCGCAGAAGGACAGCCTTTATTGCTAGTTTTACCTAAGTGGTGCACTGAGGAGTGAGGAAGAGGAGTTTCTCCAGGGTAAGAAACTGTTCCCAGCACAAGGAGGGAAGACAGTTCTGGGAAAATAGAGTCCTTTTCTGGCTGAGTGTTTTGCCAATGAGACAGAAGACTCATTTCTTAGAATTTCACCTGTGGGCTTTTCTCCCTCTGTCTCTCAGATTCCCAAAGACCAGCACATCCTTCGGTTCTTGCGGGCACGGGACTTTCACCTGGACAAGGCCCGGGAGATGCTATGCCAGTCTTTGAGCTGGCGAAAGCAGCACCAAGTAGACCTCCTCCTTCAGACATGGCGGCCCCCAGCGCTCCTGGAGGAGTTCTATGCAGGGGGCTGGCATTACCAGGACATAGGTATGTCCTCAACCTACATCCGCGATGTGTGCTACAAATTATGGTTATTGTGGGTGGCAGGCTTCATGCAAGCATCCTGTTGTCCCTTTTGGTTTTTTGGAGGGATCTATGAAGGCCCACCCTGCCCCCAGCCATGAAGGAGATGAAGCTAGAATAGCCTTGGGGTTGCGGACAAATGTGTGCCCTGGGCTCAGTTAGTCACCATTGCTTTGGATTATTCATGCAATGGTTCTCCGAATATTACATCATCCCCTAGGGTTGCCATAGCAAACAACCAAACCCTGGGTGGTTCCAAACAATGGAAGTTCATCCTGTCTTTCACCTGCCCAGCCTCAGTTTCCAAGTGAGATCATACTTTAAAGTTCCAAGGACATAAATTTAGGGGAAATACTGTTCCAGCCACTACAGACTTCATTTTCTAGATTTAAAAAATTAAGTAGTCATTGAAGTCAGTGGCTACTGTGCTTTTCAATGTCGTCTCTGTCAAAATCCACATGTATTGATCTGAGCAGATGCTTTGCCTTCTGGAAGAACTGGCTGCTTCTTAAATAGTCTGCTAGTCCTCACTGTGGGCTTCACACCGCGAATCCCGCTACTTGATAAAATTTGTTTTGAACAAATTGAGCCCAGACCAACACTTACGGTACTTTTAAGGACATGTACCGAATGGTAAAAATTTTCAGCGGCCTGACAACACTGTGCTGCTGAGTTCGGGGGAGCCAACCCTCCGCCTTCCTGATTCAGCACTTACACTGCACACCAGGGGCCTTTTGGTGGCCTGTTTTATGATATCATTTTGTACTTTTGTGCTCTACTGGCAGTTTTGCTGCTTAAATAGCCAAAAGCATAGGGCTGAGGTGCTATTTAGTGTTCCTCAGGGCAAGAAGGCTGCTGCTGTGTACCTTATGGAGAGAATACCTGCACTCAGTTAGACTCTTGGGCACGAGTTCCTGTGCTGCTTCGACTGTGCTGTTGGCCTAGGGTTCAGTGGTGATGAATCCACATAATATCAAATAAAGTGGCCCTTAAATGGAGGCTTATCAAATAAGGTTATCAAAAATCTTATGACTAGAGGCTTGCAGGAACTTAACATAACATTTCCCTAAAAGCAGTGGTTTGGTATTTGCTAATAAAGTGCTTGTAATGACTTTATAGAACATAGCCATCATAGATAATGAGAATTAAAGTCATAGATGTTTCTATGACTTTTTGCTTCAGCTAACAGAAAGCTAAAGACTAAATTTTATGTGTTCTGTACTCTTTCTTGATACGCTCACTCTTTTTTAGAAAGGTTATTTTTTTTCCTGTTTTCTTTTTTTGTACTTGCAATGGGATCCAGAGCCTTTGTAGTGAGCTACTTCCCCAGCCTTTTTATTATTACTTTTCTTTTAGTATTTTGAGTCAGAGTTTTACTAAATTGCTAACAAAACAAAGCACAATGCTTTTAGATGGGTCGACGTTGCTCAGATGGAGTGGCGACTTCCCACAGGCCCCTCACCCTGCTTCTTGCACCTTTATGGGAACACGTCTGTATATCCTTTCCTGAGGGGTGGGCAAGTTGTCCTTCATCAGTAACTGGACAAACAGGGCCTTGGTGAGCTCTGCCTGGTGTCTCTTCCCCTGCGGAAGTGCCGTTCTTATCCATAGCCTTTATAAGGCCTTGTAAGCGGCATCACCTGGAGTAACATCCATCTCTTTGGCTGGCCCTGCACAGACGGCCGCCCACTCTACATCCTGCGCCTGGGCCAGATGGACACCAAGGGCCTGATGAAAGCCGTGGGGGAGGAGGCGCTGCTGCAGCACGTGAGTGGCTGTCAGGAGTGGGAGAGTGGGGCTTGTGGGGGCAGGGCCTGTGGAGGGCGGGGTCTACTACATGTGGTGGGCTTTAAGCCCAGCCCTTGTCTCCTCCCAGGTTCTTTCTGTCAACGAGGAAGGTCAGAAGAGATGCGAAGGGAACACAAGACAGTTTGGCCGTCCCATCAGGCAAGAGTCGGGCTGCGGTTGGATTTCCCCTAAGTAATGAGACAGTGTCATTCATAATCAAAGGCATGGCCCAGGATTCCAGCCAGGGCCTGTATGGCAGTGTCCTGCTTGAGCCTTACTGTGGTCTTATGAGGCAGGGACTGTAATTGTCCTGAGTGGGGAAACTAAGCCCCAGTTAAAAGGGGGTGATATTCAGCTTGGGTTGTAGAGTGGCAAAGCTGGATTTGAGTCCCTGTGTGCCCTGACCCTTGGGCTTGGCTTACTGAGACCAGTACTCTGGACCAAGCTGCTCCTTGTCCGGTCCTCTGGGGCGGCCCAGTCTCCCAGGGATCACTGCCGATCCAGTGGTTCACTCTTCTCTAAATCCCTAGAATTGCTGTCGGTGAGCTGAGATTCCAGCCACCAGCACTGACAGTACATGGCTCAGAAGCAATGGACCTTTCAGGGTGACAGGTCTCTCTGTAAAGTGGGCTTACAAATGAACTATCAAAAATGACAGCTTTAAATGATAAGGCAAACACAGGTATAATACAAGAGGTCTCAGCCCTTGAGTTCCTTTCAACAGGACATGTCCTGTAAGCCTTTTGAATTCGTCCTGTCACTGGCACACAATACCCAACACCCACAAATTAAAAGTTTTGAACTGGGGATTGAACTCAGGCCCTTGTGTTTGCCAGGGAAGCACTTATTCACTGAGCCATCTCCCCTGCCCACCCACAAATTAAAGAAGGAGAACTTGGCTCTAGATTCAGGGAGCTCAATCCAAGGTCAAAAAGCTTCAAGGTAGAAACATCCTGGTTCAGGGGACAGTGGGGCAGAGCTGCTTAGTTTGTGGTTCCTAACGCAGACTAGTGCCAGAGAGGAAGGCCCAGGGACCAAATATAGATCCCAAGGCTGTGCCTGTGTGACCCACTCAGACACCCAGGAGTGCACTCTACCAATCCCCTGATCTCCTATGTGGCTCCCAACCAATCCAGTTGATGCCATTAAATTTAAACGTGATGCCACATGTTTTATCCCCAAATACCCTCTGTAAGATTAAGTTCCTTTGCTGTTGGGAGACTTCCTAAGCAGGGGCATTGTGTGGTAGGTAAGAGTCAGTCACACACCTAGTCAGAGACAGATTTCACCCCAAGATGTTCAAATGAGGATGTTACAACGGCTTCCTTGCAGAGATCTGAGCAGGATCAAGGAAACATCAGGTGTGTGTGTGTGTGCGGGGCAGAGGTAGGGCCCACAGGGACCAGTCAGTGCAGCAAGATGGTCATTTCCCTAGTGAATTGGTGCTAATGGAATGGCAGCACAGAGAGGTTAAACACTTGGACAAGGATACCCAGCAAACGGCAGAACCAGGATTTGAACCTGAGCAGTCTAAGCATATGTTCATGCTCATTTTTTGTTTTGTTTTTCAGTACTAGGGATTGAACCCAGGGTTTTCACACTGAACTACATCACTGGCCTATTTTTTACATTTTTGTTTTGAGAAAAGGTCTCATTAAGTTGCCCAGGCTTTAGCCTTTCAGAATGCTGGGATGAGAGGCGTGCACCACTATGCTGGGCTTCCATGTACATGTTCTTAATGCTTGTGCCTATTATATTTAGTAGTTAGCATCTCTTTAATAACTAATAACAACACTCTTGTTTGCTGAGCACATGCTATGCACTTCCCTTGCAGAGTGTTATATCTACTATCTCATTTAACCCTAACAATCATTGCTGGAAGTAGTGACTGTTACTATATTGCCACTAACCTGAAGAGAAGTCCTTGGGTCACGTCACAGCTCTTAAGGGTAGAAGTGAGACTTGAATTTGAGTACTGGCCTAGGAGTCCACATTCTGGGCCTCTTTACTGTGTAGCCTTCACATTGTGGGTCCACGGAGGTGTTCAGTGGCTCCTCTTAGCTGTATCTCACTGAGCCTCCGGGGTTATCCCTAGAAAGGGTATTGGGGGGCCATGGGAGGTAGCAGAGACAGGTGGAGCATGGGCCCATGTCCACCACAGCTCCTGGACCTGCCTGTTGGACCTGGAGGGCCTCAGCATGCGGCACCTATGGCGACCAGGTGTGAAGGCCCTGCTGCGTATGATTGAGGTGGTGGAGGACAACTACCCAGAGACCCTGGGCCGGCTGCTCATTGTGCGAGCCCCCCGAGTCTTCCCTGTGCTCTGGACACTGGTAAGAGAGGGAGCCACATAGGCTGGGGTCCTCTTTAAAGGAATCATAAGGACAGGCACACATATAGGAACAGAATGCAGATTAGTGGTCACCAGCGGCTGGAGGAGGGGAGTAGGAAATGGTCATGGCCAGGTGTAGGTCTCCTCTTGAAGTGATGAAAATGTCTTGGGACCAGGCATGGAGGTGATGCTTGCCTGGTATAGTGAGGACTCTAAGGGCCCAGAATGGTGCGCTTGAACATGGTGTTGATGATTTTGAGGACTGAATCCAGGGCTATTGCACTGGGCCACATCTCCACGCCTTCATTTTTTGAGACAAGGTCTTGCCAAGTCAATTAAATCGTCTTCTGCCTCAGCTTCCCAGGGTGCCAGGATTATAGGCATGTGTGACACCACCCACCACAAGTGATTATTTCTGTGCTCTATGAATCATGTCTCAGTAGAATCCATTTTTTCTTGTCTCTGCTTTCCCAGATCAGTCCCTTCATCAGTGAGAACACCAGGAGGAAGTTCCTTATCTACAGTGGCAGCGATTACCAGGGCCCTGGGGGCCTGGTAGACTACCTGGACCTAGATGTGATCCCCGACTTCCTAGGGGGGGACAGCGTGGTGAGGTCCTGGGCAGGGGCTGGAGGGCAGGGCTCTGGGAAGGGAAAGTGACAAAGACAGGCCAGTACTTAGCCCTTTGCTCCTGCCCAAGAGGCCTGTGGCTCTAAGGGGAATGGGACTTATAGAAGTAGAGTGGGACTTGGGATGGGCTCTCACTTTGGCTCTTTCAAACATAGGGAGTGGAACAAAAATTTCCAGAAGCCTAGGGGCCAGACAAAGGCTTACCCTACCCTGTGTCCCCTCCAAGATCCTAGGCAGCAGAGGTTGCCTGCCCACTCTGCCCTCTGTAGCAGGGAGGTGACTCCCAATGCTCCTGGCCCTGGTATTCCCAAAGGGACTTTTCCTTCTATACTGACACTGGCCTGGGATGCTTAGGCCACTGCTCAAAAGGCAGGTGGTGTCCAGACCCATTTATTGTCTCCTTTGGGGGTGAAGTGACAGGCAGCATCTCAGGGTCCCAGCTGTCTCATTCATTGGTTGTGGGTCACAGGTTTCCTCTAACAGGAACACCCAACAGCATGCTGGAACCATTTCTGGATTAAAAAGAAGCCAGTCTTAGGAGTCTTCCAAACTTTCCTGCTCTCCCACTTGTTGAGATCTGTATTTGTGTTTATTTCCATTTTAGCCTGCTCACAGATCTGGGAGTGACTTATTGAAGGACACTGGGCAGTGACCTTGTTTTGATGGGCCTTATTGTTTTGCAAGTAAAATAAGAAAAATTATTGTTTGGTGATGGCCTGCCACCCAGGCACCCTTGGCTTTGAGAAGTCTATAACATATGTGCTGTGGGGTGCAGTGTGAAAGGGGGCCCGATCCTTTTCTAGCACTGTGAGAAGGGATATGAGTGTGTTGTGTGTGTGTGTGTGTTGGGTGCGTAGTCTGATAAACATGGGTTTGGCACCTGGCTGAGCCACATTCTGCTCTGTGATCTTGGGCAAGTGGCACGGCCTGGCTAAGCCTCCATTTCCTTCCCCTGGGGGGTAGTTCTTCCTGTGTTTTGGTGTGTCTGGTGCCAAGTGGAGTTCTAGGAGCCATTGCTGAACTCAGTAGGGGTCAATATTCCAAGCTGTTTTGGTACTCCCAGGACTGTTCTGTGGATCTGGCTAGCCAGGATTCCACAGGCCCTGACCTGCCGCCTTCTTGCCTTTGACCCCCAGTGTAATGTCCCTGAAGGAGGGCTGGTCCCCAAGTCCCTTTACCTGACGGAGGAGGAGCAGGAGCAGGCAGACCAGCTGCGGCAGTGGAGTGAGACCTACCACTCGGCCAGCGTGTTCCGAGGGGCTCCTCATGAGGTACAGTGTGGGACCTGGCTGGGAGGCCACGGGGTCAGAAGTCATTCTAGGTCAGGTTCTCATAGGGTGGACATGAGGTGACTCTATGCTCTGGCATATGAAGTGGGTTGGAACATGGTCCTGCTTGGAGGCAAGATCTCCCGTAGTTCCTCAAATCTCTGGCACCTAATGGCCTCCCAAGGTAGAACCTCCCTGGCCTTTTGGAAAAAGATGGCTCCATTTGCTCAGACTGATTCTTGGATGAGAAGCAGCAGGCACCTCAGCAGCTAGGCAAGTGCCCAAATGAGGGTGGTCCTCTTGTGCCCTCCTCCCAATCCTGGCTGTCCTCTGTCCTCATGCAGGTTGCAGTGGAGATTCTGGAGGGGGAGTCAGTTATCACCTGGGACTTCGACATCCTTCGAGGGGACATGGTGTTCAGCCTGTACCATACCAAGCAGATGCCCAAGTCGGGCTCCCGGGATCCTGGGCCCAGGACCAGTGGGCAGCTGATTGACAAAGGCTGGGTACTGGGCATTGATTACAGCCGTGTGGAGGCACCTCTTGTTTGCCGGGAGGGGGAGAGCATCCAGGTTTGTGGGCCTGCGTCATTTAGTCATCCACTGCACAGTATGAGTGCCAGGCTCTGGAGACACAGTGTTAGACAAACTGACCGTGGTCCTTGGCCTCAGCAACCTACAGAATAGCGGAGACACACAGTGTCTGTGTCACAGATGCTCACTTGCCGCCCAACACCCAGGGAAACATGGAGAAAGCAGGCAGTGCTCTGCTGAGAGGCCGCTGTGTGCTAGGGGAGAGCTCAGGTCCAGAGCCTTAGTTTCCCCATCTGGAAAAGGGGAATCGTAACAGGATTGAATTTGGGCAGCCAAACTAAACAGAAATGTGTTGTCTCAATGTCCAGGGGCCACAAGTTCAACATTAAGGTGTCTTCAGGGTGGTGGTCCTGTAAGGAATCAAGGGGGGCTCTTTTCCTCAGCCTTGGCAGCTCCTGCAGGGCTCAGCTTGCCTTGGCTGAGGATGCACCACTCCAGCCTTGGTTCTGTCCTCACATGGATCTGTTTTTAAATGCCCCACCACCCTCTCTTACAAGGAGACTGGACACTGGGTCATTCTGGTTAGGGCCCCCTAAATCCTTAACTGGAAACACCTTCCAAATAAGGTCACATCTTGAGGTTCCAGTGGCCCTGGGCAGGGGATTATTGTTCTACTCAGTGTACTTTTCAACAGGGAGAAAGGCGAGGGTGTTGGGGTTCCAAGTCCTAGTTCCCTGCCTGAGTTGAAGCAGTTAGAGTATGAAGGAGGCCTTGAGGGGTGTCTGGAAGCAGGTGAGAGGAGAGGATGTTTCAGGTTGGAAAATCAAGAACAAGATTGAAGAGGCAGGTAGATGGCTTTGGGGGAGGTATAATAGTGAGTTGCAGGGTGACAGAAGGGGAAGTGCTAAGGTCCTGAGGTCAGTGAGCAGATTCAGGGTCCCAGGGTTCTGATTTCAGAATCTCAGGTTCTGATCTCAGAACCTTCAACATACAGGTTGCTGGGCCCCACACCTGGTTGGCTAACACTGAATCTCTGAAGGGGGGTTCCTGGAGACCACACACCCTCCCTCTGGATGAGTCCTATAGCATCCCTAAGTTAGCACTGATGCAGCGAAGAAACTTCAGGTCTAGGCACTGGAATATGAGCTATGACCACTCTGCCTCCATTTTTTATGAGTTCCAGTGCATGCGCGCACGTACACACACACACACACACACACACCCCTACATTCTGGGAGTGAAATCCAGATCCACAAGCATCTTGATCTTAGTGGCCTTTCCTGGAGTGGGAGGCTGTCTTGGCTTGCATGTCATGTACCAGCACCTCATAACCCCAATGAACACCCCAATGCTTCTTCAAGTTTGTTTTTTTCCTTGGGACTGGGGATTAACCCAGGGTCTTTACTTTGAGTTACATCCCAGCCTTTTTTATTTATTTTGAGACAGTCTTATTAAGTAGCTAAGATACCCAGGCTGGACTTGAATCTGGAATCCTCCTGCATCAGCCTCCCCAAGTGCTGGGATTAGTGGTCTACACCATTACTAAAGTTGCTCTTGCTCTTCTTGTAACAGCTCACACCTCCCCAAGCTTTCCCCCCAAAGCTTTTCCAGGCACCTGTGGCCCACCAGCTGCTCCTTCCCTAGCTCAGTTTGCAGACCTCGCTTGGCAGGCGCTATCCTTGACTGTCCACTCCTTTGCTGTCACTCCCTGTCCTTGACTCCCTTAGATTCATCGGAGGCACTGGTGCTACAGATACAGTGGTAACAGTCAGGGTGCCTTCAGGAGGCCCTTTCAGAGGGATTTTATTGGGCTACAGGAAGGGTCAGTTAGGCAGAGCCCCATTTCCAAGCCAGAGGCTTCTGGGAAGTCTCTGAAGGCCCAACCTCCTCACCATTCCCCTGAAGACCTCAGGCCTCAGAGCACAGCTGTTGTCTTCCAGGGATCCCATGTGACACGGTGGCCTGGAGTCTACTTGCTGCAGTGGCAGGTACACAGCCCCCTGGGCAGCGTGGCTTGCAGCCTCCTGGGTGTGGATGACGTCCTAACGGCCCTGCACAGCCCTGGGCCTAAGTGCAAACTCCTGTACTACTGTGAGGTGCTGGCCTCAGAAGACTTCAGGTAGGATGGGGTGGGAGGCCCTAGGACCCTGGGTGTTACCTCTCCTGGGGATGCAGATGACTGTGGGTGCCTGGGCTCTGTCTACCCTACTGCTGGGTGGGCTTCTCCATGGTGGGGGTGGGCCTGGTACAGGTATTTCTAGGACCCTGAAGGTACAAAAAACCCTGAGTGTGAGAAAGAGCTCCGGTGCTGCCTCTCACTCTTCTGAAGCACTCCCTTCCTGTCAAAGGCCTGGCAGAGAGAAGCCCAATATACTAGAGTAGTTGAAGATGAGGCAGAAAAAGGGAGCCTTCTGATTTGCCCCCACCCCAATTCCTAGAATTCCACTAGGCTGGAAGCTGTCTAGAACATTCTAGAACATTGTCTTATGTAACTGTCACAAGTAGTTGCTTTCACAGAGACAGGTAGTGGTTATGACTGCCAGCTGTTTCTGGCTTCTGTGTAACTTCAGGCAAGGTCTTCACCTCTCTGAGCCTCAGGCTCTCTGTCTGTTAAATGGCAACTGCTGGAACGCTTCCTCAAGAAGTATGATGAGGGTGGAATGGCTTGGGGAAGCTTGCCTATCACCTGGGCATACAGTAAATGCTCAGAAGTGAATCAGAGAGTCTTCAGGTGTTGCAGGAAATGTCTTTAAGGCCTTCCATTTTACCTTTTAAAAATGAATATGATTTTGCATTCTGCTTCAGGTTATATCTGTTTTCATCTAAAAATAACAGGTTAAATCTGCTACAAGCCACCTGAAGCAATTTAAACATAGCAAATAGAATCAAATGAGAAGTTCAGCGTCTCAGTGGCACTAGTTACATTTTGAACACTCCACATGTAGGTAGACCTGCATGGCCCGATGGCACACAGATACAGAACATGTCAGTCACACAGAGAGTTCTGGACAGCTCTGACCTGAAGTTTGGAACAGGAATTACCCGGATGGTTCAGCTTGGGTGGGATGCTTTCCCACAGGCTCGGCACCTACAGAGACTGGGTCAGATGAGCTGGAATGAGTGACAGGGTATGAGCTGGGGCTGGGCCTCCTCAGGCTGAACGCCTTATGGCCCCACTAAAGCCCAGATCTGCAAAGCCTCTGCACTGTCTTGGGCACCATCAGGCAGGAGTGGGCATGAGGATACATCATTTCTCATCATGACATCACAGACTTTTCCCTCAGAGCAGGCCTGGGCCTCTTGTGGAATGAGCCCTGGGGCCTTGTTTGCAGCTGTAATGGCTTTTGCACCAGGAGGTAACTTTGCTATGCCTTCCTCCTCAGGGGCTCCATGTCCAGCCTGGAATCTTGCACCAGCGGCTTCTCCCAGCTCAGTGCTGCTACCTCGTCCTCCTCCAGCCAGTCTCACCGCAGCTCCCTGGTCTCCAGATAGCTGGTTCAGAGCCCTGCAGAATCACATCTAGAAAGGTCCAACACAGGAGACCAACTGGCCTAGAGACGGAGGAGAATGTGTGTGCTAGAGCATCCAGTCTAGCTGCTGCCAAAGTTGGGGTGTCTGGACCAGATGACAAGGATGTTGCCCTCGGCCTGTGTGAGGCACAATTCCCAAATCAGGGCTCTGGATGCTGCAAGGCCAGAACCATCTCTTTTGGACTTGGTGTTGAGGAAAGGCCAAGGCATATGAATCCTGCCACCTTTAGCTCTCCCTGGACTGGGTGGGACTCAGCCCCTTTCACAACTTGTTCTTTTCTCTGGGTTAGATTCCTTCTCCTGTTGGGCTTTCCCCATGTAGGGTACTTTATCACTGGTGGATGCCCTCCCTTCTTCCCAGGTTCAGTGTGGAACACTTCTCTCCAAAGTTCTGGTCCATCTCTAAGAATTGCTTCTTATCATGCTGCTGGGGCTACGGATGTTCCTGAACCAATCATGGTTGCCAGGAAATGGAGAATGTTGATTGGTCATCAAATTTATGTGTCCAATTGGGAGGAATCACTGGCCACTCAGGGGTGGACTACAGTGCATTGATTGGTCACTGTGGATCACATGCACATTCCTGGAGCCAATTACATGACCTGAACAGTGTAAGGCGGTCCCTCAAGGCGTACTAATCTCCCCTTGCCAGGCATGGTGGTGCAGGCCTGTAATCCAAGCCTTCTAGAGGCTGAGGCAGGAGAAACACTGTGAGTCTGAGGATAGCCTGAACTGTATAACAAACCCTCTTAAAAAAAAAAAAAAAAAAAAAGGAGGAGGAAAAGGTATTTGGCAGGCAGAAAGAACTCATGGTCACCTCAGCATTCAATTGCCTAACAGTGGTTTGGGTCCTTGCACATCTAAAAGGGCTGTGGCCTAATTCTGACTTGAGGATGGGGAGGCTGAGGGCTCCTGCCAAGTTCCAGGCAGTGATGCTATAAGTCAGGCCATCTCTGCACCCCAGAAGCCTGTTTAATTATGACCATAGAAGTTCACCTTCCAGTGGCTTAAACACAAAAGGGTGACCCTGGGTGTATGTAACTGGCTAACACAGGAACTCTTAGGCTTTAGGTAAGGCTGGATCCAGGACCTCAACAAGGGGTCAGGGCTCCCGCTGGGGTGCTCAGGAACCAGCTCCACTATTGTCATGACTTTCCCAGCTAGTACTCCTAGACATTTCTCTTTCATTTTCCTGGCACCTCCTCCCCACACAGAAATAAGCATTTCTGATTTCCTTTAGGCATTTGGGAGTGGTAACAAAATAGGGCCTTTCCTCTATTGCCACCTGAAGGCATCACCACTGTGCCCTTGGATGAGGGGACCACAGGCCCCACCTGCCTCTCTGCACTCATACCCCACCTCTGATCCTTAATATTCTCCCTGCGAGGGGCTTGCTGCCAGCTCTGCCTGGAGCTGGGTGCTAATGGGGAGCCAAAGGCTTGGCTGTTATCTCTCAATCTTGCTTAGAGTGGGGACATTTCTGGCAGAATCATTGGGCCAAGGGCTGGGCTTACAACCGTGGGCATTGTCACTTGTATGCAAGTTCAGTATGTTGGGGCAAGGAGAACAAGGTCAGGTTCCCACGCCAACGTCAGCCTCACACACAGAGCAGTGGGAAAGTGCTGTCCTCAGAAGCACCCCCGCCCTCTGGCCGTCACAGTGCTGCTGGCGCTCTTGCTTCTCTGATATGGGAACAGAACATACAGCTCTGCATCCTGTATGACCCAGCGTGAGAATGACTGGAGGGCGACATTTTCAGAGCTAAGTGGTCTCATGTCACTAAGCATTTACCAGAGAACAGTTCACAATGTTTTCAGTGCTCTTAAAGAATTTCTAGCTTATCTGTCAAACCTAGGTGCTAGAAGCTGCCCTAGAAGTATTTTGGGATAAGCTATCTTGGTGCTTTCTGCACCTTTATTTGTCTAGTGAAAGAGAAGCCCTCCACTGGTGGAAGCTAGGCCTGCTGATGGCAGAGAGGAGGGTCTGCTGGGCCACAGTTCAGCCAGAGGCAGGGGTTAGAAGCTTCAGGTTCTCCTCTCCACCCCACCCCAGCTAAAACAGGCTTGAGCATCAGAGGGAATTTCTTGGCCTTGCATCTGGGATAACTGAGGAAGGGTCGTATTTCAGGTATGGCAGGATTCAGGAACCCAATGTCCCCAAGGCCTCTCAGCTGCACCCAGACCTCTTGACACTGTGTCCCTTTGCACACTGGCCTCATTCTTCCACCTGGGCAAAAAGGGGGCTGCTACCTGCCCCAAATCTGTCCCTATGGGGCTTGCAATTTCTAAGATGGAGAAAGGCATCATTCCCATTGATGTCTTCTGGAAGATTCTGATGGGCTTTGCTCCATGTGTACTTGACCATAGGGCGACAGGCTAGGATCCTTGATTGAAATTCCTTGCAGGAGTGACAGGAGACTGGGAGGACAAGGGGAGCTTGGGTGTAGTCCTAGCAGAGATAGGTCTGTGGCAGTGTTTGTTCAGTTTGATGCTCTGTGAGGAGGTCTCTGAAACCCACGCAAAGCATCATCACAGGCAGTCTTGGCTTGAGGAGCCTGCAATGAAAACTAGCCTAGGAAGGGGCTGTCAGGCTTTGGTCTTTTAAGTTTCCCCAGACCCAGGGCCTGGAAGCACTTGGCTTGGACTTCTTTCTCCATTGTTTCATCACTTCAACCTGGCCAGGTCAGAACCATCCTGAGCAACACGATATGGGTGTTTAGGAGCTTGGGTGTGGGATTTAGACTGGGGTTCAAAACCCAGCCCTCATTTCATAGCTGTATAACCTCGGGTGACTTAACCTCTCAGTGCCTCAGTGTCCTCATTTGTTAAATGGGGATAGCAGTGCCTACCTCATTGGGTTGCAGTGGAACAAACTGGGAGTGGACGCATGCAGCCTTTAGCACAATGTCTTGCACACAAAAAGCTTTCAATAAATGTCTGCAGTAATTGTGACTGTTTAATGTTTCCTGTCCAAAGACTCCAGGCTCCTTCCAGAGGTGCCATCCACTGGTGTTTGTGAGACAGTCTGGTGGCATTCAGAGAAGATGGAAGTTTGGTGCCCTTGAAGCTGGGCACGTTCCCCTTTAGAAGCTGCTTGTGTTCTGGACAAACTTTCTAATTGGCAAGAACATTACTATTATTGTCATCATGTTATGTGGTACTGGGGATTGAACCAAGGGTCATACCCATGAAGCTACAATCCTTTATCTTTTTTTAAATTTTGAGATAGGGTTTTCCTAAGTTGCTGAATTGTCCATGCCAACTTGGGATCCTCCTACTTCAGTCTCCTCAGATGCTGGGATTATAGGTTTGTGCCACCAAATCTGGCTAGGGGTGTGCATCACTCTGAGCGGTGTTCCCCTTAGCCATGGAGAGAATTTTTCTCAGGACATGGAAATAAGAGCTTCAGATTGTTCTTGTAGCAGCCAGCGAAGTGGGATTCTTCTTGTATGGCTCATCTTTGGCGTCACCAGAGGTTTACACCTTTGAGATTTGGAGTTTCCTATCATGGACTGTCCCCAATCTTGGCGTTGCTCTCAGTTTTTTTGAGAATTGGTCACGTTTTTTTTTTTTTTTTCCTGAGACTCTAGGAGCATTCTCAAAAGGACGGGACCATCCCCGAGAAGCTGCTGATTGTTTGATAGATGGTCACATTTCTTTTCTAGCAGTACCAGGGCTTGACCTCAGGGCCTTCACACTGAGCTATATCACTATCCCTTTTTTTTCTGTTTTGAGACAGGTCTCTTTAAATTGCTGAATTTTCCAGGCTAGGCTCAAATGTGTATCTTCCTGCCTCCGTTTTCCAGTGCTGGGGTTACAGATGTGCACCATCATGTCTTGGTGGGATCACATTTTTTATGTCTGAAATCAGATCTACTGAAAGTAGGTCTGTTACAGGGGTTCCTGTAACAAATTACCATAAATGGGGAGACGGGGCTTAAACCTGGTGTCTGCAAGTATTCCCAGGCCTGTGACCCCATCCTTTCGGCTTCTGTCTTTTGTCACATACTCTTCTTGTATATCTTATAAGGACAACAGATTGTGGTTCATTCTAGATCCACTGTCACTGTCACTGGATATTTTTAACTAGTTACATCTGCAAAGATCCTGATTCCAAGGCCACTCCATTCTCTCTTGCATGCTGGCCCCCCCTCAGGCTGTGGGATGTACTTATTCTCCTACTTTGACTTGGCCCAATTCACTGTGCTGAGCCTGTTTCTTTTTTTCTTTATCTTTAACAAAACTTTGCTACCATGAAACAACAAAAAAAGACCTTACTTCCAAAGACCCTGCACAGGTTCTGGGTAGATGTGGATTTGGAGGATGATGTGTAACCACGCATGTAAGCACAGATACACAGTTTATCAGCAGTGTTGCTGTGCAGCTTTCCGAGTTTGCTCACCCTGCCCATAGGGATCTGGATGGCCCAGGTGCCCAGAGGAAGTGAGACTTGTGCTCCATCCTTCCTGGGCCGCTCTGCTCTCTGCTCTGGGGTTTTGGACAGCCACGATCCTGACATCAGAATGCTGTAAAAGCTCCTTCTCAGGTCCTGTCTGATCTTCCCAGAAGCCTGTGGGGCATAAAGCAGGGGCACTGACTGCCACATACACCAGAGGACTCCAAAACGGTGGGAGGCCATGGACTATCATCTAGGAGAAAAAGAGGTGTGGCTCCTTTGGGCCAACTGTCTGCCCACATATGTAGCTAAGGACAAGGAGACAATGCATCACATATGCTATGATTCTGTGGGTTTCTCCTGAGTGCAGGCAACAGATCTCAAAGGAACAGACAGCTGACCTGTGGGTAACTTGGGTGTGGAGAAAGGATAGCCAAACCTGGGACGACAGCTCCCAAAGGGACAAGAGCTGGGATCAGTGCTCAGCTGCAGGTCTCTGCTGACGTCTCTCTGAACTCTAGATCCTCCCTGGAGGCCTCCTGGGGCCTAGCCCAGAGACGACAAAACATGCCCAGGACTCCCTAGTGACCTGCAGGTGGTGCCTGGGTGAAGATCTCTGGGACCTCACAGATGGGTCCTTCGAACCTGCCTGGGGACTTGGCAGGGCTTGGAAAGACAGGAGGTTGTGGTTCCCAGGGAGGCCAGAGGCAGGGGCTGCCACCAACCTGTTTACTGAATTCCCCTCCCGTCAGTGCTGATCCCTAATGGCATCTGCAAGGAAGTACAATTTGCAGCCTCTTGAGTGTGCTTCCTGGGCCAGCTTTTTCTGAGATAGACTCCTTTCAGAAGCCAGCAAGAACTGTGGACACCCATGTGAAAATTGTGTTTCCATCTCATGGTTCCAAAGACAGCTCACCCCTGCTTCCAGTCAGAACCCACCTGGGGCTCCTGTCAGTGCTGAAGCTCCATGAAGGGCCTCGTAGACACTGACACATACCACTGGGGTAACGGCTGTGTGCACAGAACTCTCAGGCTCCATGATGAACCACACAGACCATGGTCCAGACTGTCCAGAACCCTGCCTGACCCAGGAATCCACACCTTCTGACGGCTGCCTGTACTGGCAGTAACCCCTTGGTCCCTGTGGAGATGACCCCAGAAGCAGTTATAGGCTGTGATGAATGGGCACAGGCTGCTTCACACCCCAGCTCCCTTGGCTTCCAGCCATACAACTGGGGCAATTCCATGGCGCCCTGAGGTCTCCTGAAGCATGAGGCCCCTGCCCTTATCGTTCACCTGCTCACTAGGGCACCTGTCCTGGCCACCTTTTATTTCTGTTCCACCAGTGCTCCTGGGATCATCTCACAAATAAATCTCTTGCGCTCATGGCCTTGAACCAGGTACTTGTTCTCCAGGCCTTGGTTTTAGGGTCCCAGCCTACATAAGGGTGGGTACTAAAAGAGGGCATGGATGTTTTTTCAGGCAAAGATAATGGTTATTCTTATGACAGATTAAATCTCAGTACTTTGGGAGGCTGAGGCGGCTTCAATTATAAATTCAAACCCAGCCTGGGTAACTAAGACTTGTCTCAAAAAATAAAAATGAGCTAGGGTTATGACTGTGTGAATGGCCCGAGTCCAATTTCTGGGTCTGCCAATAAGAAAATACTGCGGGGCCTTAGGGAGGTTCATATTGCCCAGTGCATCTAAGTCACTTAGCTGGGACCCTCTTCACATGTGGCTGTGTTCCACCTGGACCAGTGCATGGTACTGTCACTCACCTCAGCTGTCAAAGGACAAAAATGTCCTCTCAGAGGCCAGGACTTTCAAGAGGCATTTAGGACAGTCTGTCACTGAGGCTATTGTCCCAGGCTCCTCAGGCATACTCCTGGTAAATCCAAGATCTGCTCCCATTCCCTAAGATTCTGACTTAGTGTGTCTGGGCAGAGCCCAGTGTCTCCAACTGTGCAACATTCTAAGGAAATACACTTCAACCTGCAGTCTTGGGAATTACTCTTAGGAATATGCCCACCATGTGCCCACCCTCACTGCCTCAGGTGCAGGCAGCATCCCTTGAACTTGGCTTGGTCAGGTGCCCCTTTATCTAACATGGTGGCAAAGTGAGACACCAGTTACAAGTAGTGGTCCTGCACACCTTTCTCTTCAGAGGTGTCTCCCTTTGCTTCCTTTTCTTGGACCCACCTGCACCTGGAGCCCCACCCCTGATCTGGCCTTCTGGAAGATGAGATACCCCGTGGAACCGAGCTGCCACATCCCAGGCCAGGTGGCTTCCTGCCTGCTCATCATAGAGCCTGGCTGCAATCACTAATTGTATCCCAGGTCAGCAGAATCCTCCCAAGTGTGAGAGAAAGTAATTTCTTAAGAAATAGGTGGTTGCTTTGTACTCCTGAAGTTTTGAAGTGTCATATGGAAACAGGTAACTGAATGTGGCTCACATTCAGGGGGCTACTTGACAATTGGCTGAAAGCTGTGTGCCTCATGCTCCCACCTAAAAATGCTACACAGTGACCAAAAAAAAAAAAAAAAAAAAAAAAAGTATATAGAGCCTGGACCTCACCAACTTTCTGAGGCCAAAGGGTCACTAGTGACAGTTCTGACATTCCCAGGGCTGGGCAAATCATGGAGAGAAAGTACTAGTGGGCTGCGGTGCCTGGAAGGCAACTCTGACCAGGGGAACAGTCACCACTTGGCCAGGGTGTCTGGAGTGCTCTCATTTAAAGAGAAACCAACCTGGAGTTTGTGGGACTCCCTGACATCAAACAGAGGTAACTAAACCCACGGTGATGCATGTCTGGAACCCCAGCTGAGGCAGAAGGAGGTTGTGACAGGAGGCACGAGGATGGCAACTTACTGAGTCCCTGGCTCAAAAGAAAAAAAAAAATTAAAAAGGGTTTGGGATATGTATCAGTGCAAAGGCCACAGAAACAGAACCACAGGTAACCAACTCAACTTACATGAAATATAGTGAGGACCAAGAGGAAGCCCTGATCAGTATGTGGTCCAGCCCAGCTCCAACAGTGTTTGGGGCTTGCTAGAAACACAGGCCCTTGGCCCCACTAGAACACTGCCTACATTTTATGACCACCAGAAAGCGACCTGTGTGCCAGAAAAGCACTGGACCACCTTTGAGCAGCCCAGGGCTCCCACATTGAGGCTCAGAGCACTTACAACACCTGGTGATTCCTTTTAGTACCAATTTATTTAGGTAATAAAAAAATCCTCTGGCAGCAGGAAGACAAAACAGCAGGTCTATAAACAGGGCGACACCATCTCTCCTGCCTGTCTTTTTCCTGAGGAGCTTCCCATGAATGTAAAACAATTCAAGCTGGCAAATTTGTGATGAGGTCAGCACGATGTGGCCAGGAGACTCATACCTATAACTCACCCCTGTGCAGCAGGGTGGCTGGGATCTGCCCATCGTGATTCCATCAGTGAGTTCCTGGTTACCAGCACCTCTTCCCGGGAGACTGAGGACTCTTTGGCAGCAGCAGACCCCTAGGGTACAGGTCTCTGAGTAGCAGATACAGTCAGCAGGCATGGTCTCTCTGGGACATTGTATTGCTGGCATGGCACATGCCACAGCAGATGAACAGGCAAAGGCTGGGGCAAAGTGCCATCAGGCGTTTGGAGTGCTGGGAGCAGAGGCCACCTGCAGGGCTCCCATCAGTGGCTCTGGACCCACCCCTGCTGAAGCTGGACCGTGGAGCTGAGCCTTTGGATGGGCCATCTGGGCGGCTCAGGGGTCAGTCCTTGAAGGGGTTGTGGGTGTCCCCAGGCTGTTCCTTCTCTGTGGCCAGGAGCTCCCCATTCATTTCCTGCAGTGGGTGGTACACGTAGTCCCCATCTAGGTGCCGGTTCCTCTCTGCCCTGGAGCTCAGCAACAGGGACACGTTGGCCACAATACTGAGCAGCAGCAGGAACACCAGGGTCAGGGTGAGTGCCAGCCAGGTGGTCCTAGGGACAAAAAGAGACCCAATGGGGGCCAGGGAGCAGATGAGGCCCTCTGTGGGATCTCTTCCCCTGATATTTCAAGATAAACCATTAAAAAAAATTATTGCTGACTTTCAGATCTTGCCAATATATCACAATTTAAATGTGAAATTGTGCAAGCCAGATAAAACACAGCTGTGTATCTATCCCCAGAGGCCTCTGTTTCCATCCTGGGCTCCTGGGAATGCTGACTATTAAGGCTGGGCTCCAGCCCAGGGGGCCCTTCCTCTAGGGTAGGGCGCTGGCAAGGAACCAGGGCTTCAGGTGCTGGTGCTTCTTTTCCTCACAGGAGCCAGGTGGAGGCCATCAGGGCGCACAGAGCTAGACAAAGCAGCCTGCAGCTGCAGATGGATTGAGGTCCATACGGAATGGGGCCTGGGCTGCTGCATAGGAGAACCACAAGTACAGAGGTTCTCAAAACGGAGTCATTGAACCAGCAGCAACAGTAGCTTTGCCTGGGATCGTGTTAGACACGCAGTCCTTGCTGCTCCAAGACCTCAGGAGGCAGAAGCTCTACTAGTAAGCCTTCTGGGAGATCAACCTTGAGACACAGTGTGTGGAAAACAAAGCAACCAGCAACACCAAGTCCGAGCACTCATAGGTGTCAAAGAAGTCCCGCAGGCCTCAGAGTCTGCAGTGGACCCTTCTTACCAGTTTTCTGCACTGTCAGGGGGCCACCAGCCTCAGCTGAGACTATCCCCCTGCTTCCAAAGGAGAAATGCCACCTGTAAGCCCAGATGACACTTTCTGGCCTAACACAGCCCTGGATAGACACCACCTTTCACAGGCCAGTGGGAGGACACCCAGCTTCTATCAAAGCACCCACCTGGAGAAAAAGGAGAACTCTCCTGCCCTAGGAGTGACCTCCAATGGCTGTAGACACTGCTTCACTGCAAGACATCAGAGATAGGCTGAAGGGCTGAGGCAGAAGGTAATGGGTCATCTTCTCTGTCCCCAATTTCCCAAGGTGCCCTGTACCTGGGGAGATGCTGCAGTTGCCTGTCTGGGGGTCACAAGGACACTGGTGCTCACACTGGCAAGGCCTCTGGCAGCCTGGACCATACCAGCCAAGGGGACATTCTGCACATGGAAGACAGGAGGACAGAGGTCAAGGCTGTTTTCTGAAGGAAAGATGGTGCTCGGCAGTGTGCAGAGCTGGGCAGAAAGAGAATTCCCTGTTCTCCTAGGCTGGGTCCTGAATAAGACTTGATCTGGAAATAGGGTCTGTGCACTGTCATTAAGTCAAGGATCTCAAGATGACATCAGTTTGGATTTAGGCCTCCAAGCCTCACTTATGACTAGAGGTCTTTATGAGAGGAGGATGAGGAGAGAAAAAGAAGAAACATTCAGGGAGGTGGCTGAGGCCAGACGGATGCCACCCAAGCCTTAGAACCCAGGGGAGCTGTTTCCAGGCTGAAGTTTCCTTTCTGGGTACCAGTAGAGGCAGTGTAGTCTCATGGTCTTTGACTTGTGGTCCCTACATCGACTGTGGCCACCTATTTTGTGGCATGTGCCATAGCAGCCACAGGAACTCACATCAAGACTTCTTGTGTGCAGTATTTGACCCCATGCTTTTCCCAATATACTGTATCTTCTGCCTCTTTAGGATTTGAGACAGGGGCCGGGGAGATAGCTCAGTAGAGTAAGTGCTTGCCTGGCAAGCACAAGGGCCTGAGTTCTATCCCTGGTTCCACCAGAAAAAAATAAAAGAAATAATTAAATTTGAGACAGGGTTTCATTAAGTTTCTAAACTGGCCAGAAGGTACTCAGACTAGGGAGCCTTCAGTCTCAGCCTCCCAGAGTGTGGGATTACAGGCTCACTACACCAGGCCTTCTGCAGAGATTTACATGTGAATAGAGTCAGATGTAGAGGCCACTTTCCAAGCAGAGGACAGGACCCAGGCAGCCAAAGGGCTTGGAGTCACTAGGGTCTGCTGGGACCAAGAGGGGAGCAGGGGCTCTCACCTTCGCTGCAGTTGGACCCCGTCCATCCAGCATCGCAGCGGCAGCCAGCTGCCAAGACAAGACCAGGAGGCCAGTGAGGGTGGGCAGGGCAAGGGACAGGAGCATCAGCCCCAGCAGCACTCACCTTCTGTGCACAGCCCATGGCCACTGCAGTTGGCAGGGCCGCAGTCCAGCTCATTGCAGGCGGCGCCCCGCCAAAAGCGCCCCTCACACTTGCAGTGGCCCTTCATGCATGTCCCATGGCCACTGCAGTCAGGTGGCTGGCAGCGAGGTTCATGCACACACACCACAGTGGACACACGGCGGGGACAGCGCCACATATTGTCCTGGCTGTGGGGAGGGATGCAGTGTGTGAGGAGAGGCTATGGTGCTGGCCCGAGTTGACCCCTGCATCTGGGATGAAGGCTGCCTCTTGCTACCCTGCTCTTACTCTTAGGCCCTTTACAAGCTCCTCAACTCCTTACCATTCCTCCCACATTAGGGCTTTTGTACACACTGCATTCTGTAGGAAGGCCCTCCTATAGATACCCGGCTGCCTCCTCCTCTTCAGTCTCACCTCTTACTTCACAGTCCTCAGGGAGGCATTTGTTTACACATGTGGACAGTATTGAGAACACAGATGGAAGCTCTCTGATTTAATTCCAAATTCCCACAGCTTGGTACACAGCAGTGGCTCACTATCGCTCAGCTGGAGGCAGAACTAGACTTTGCCCTTCCAAAGGAGGTTCAGGTGTGCTTACCAGTGATCTGATGGGTAACTGGCCAAGGTCCCATTGAGCACAAATGTGGCAGAGCCGCCCCCATCCAAGTTGATGGCATTGACCACGCCCTGTCTCAGCAGGAACTCCGCCATCTCCCACAGGTTGACACTGCAGCATAAGGCAGCACAGCTGAGTACCCCCTAAAGGGCATCCACAGTCTTCCTATCCTAATCCCCCAAGGTGAGCACAGGAGATTTTGTTCCTACGAGCTTGCTGTTATGTGGCACAGGTGTCCCAAAGGGAAGAAGAATTGTGGAAGTGGCCCAGAACTTATGGACCCTTCTTTATATGTAGAGGCCAGGGCAGCTTTGTGGGAACACCCTGGAGAGTGGGTCAGGATACTGTCATGGGATGATAATGGGACAGCTTAGCCGGGAGACCTCTGTCCCCAGAACTCACCCTCGCTGCTCTGTCTGTCCATCCGCGTGGAAGAGCACCAGCTGCCCATCATGGTCATGGCCCACAGCGGTCCTGGCTGACATCACATTCACAAACTTGCTGAAGGAACCTGAGGGAAGAGTGGGCTGGCTGCCATTTTGGCCCTCTGTGTGGGGGGGGGGGTGTCTCAGGACTCTGCCTCCCACTTCTTACCACATATCACTTCCCACCTCCCAGTCCAGGCCAACTCATCTCTACTCAGGATGTACAACAGCTTCCTCTCTGGTCTCTGTGTCTCCGCTCTGCCCTGTGCCAGCTGGCCCCCACCTTGATAGCCAGAGGGCTTGCTATACACTAAGTGACACCAGCCTCAGTGGAAACCCATTAACAGACAGACTCCATAGTCCTGGTAAGACCTCTTGGCCTCATCCTAACTCACTTCCTGGGCCTCCCCTCCACAGCCACCTTCTACCTCAGGGCCTTTATACTTTCTGTTCCTTCTGGCTGAAAACTGTACTCCTCCCAAGCCCTGCTCCTTCTGAACCAAGGCTGCCTCTTCAGTGAAGCATTCCCTGACTGTTTACCCTAGAATAGCATGTAGCAGAGTCAGGGCATCCCTCTCCCACTCCAGTATTCTGTGTCACAGTGCTGCTCAACTTCAGTGTCCATCAGAGTCATCAAGGGCTCAGCCAGACATGGCAGTGCCTTCCTGAAGTCTTTGCACTGAGGGAGGCTAAAGGAAGAGTACTGAAAGTTTGAGCCAAGTTTGGGCTACTTAGTGAGTGAGTCTCTCTCTCAAAAAAAAATTACCAAGTATTCCTTAAAATACAGACTCTCGGCCTCCCTTTCTGGGATCCTAGTGTTAAAGATCTGAGGTAGGTGAGCTCATACCTCTATATTTATAGCAAGCTCCTGGGCTGAGGAGGCTGTTGATCTGTGAACGTTTTGCAAGGCTCCTCTGTTCTAGTGCCTACAGCTCCTGTTCTTTTTCTCCTAACTTTTTCTTAGCATTTACTAATTCATCTCAGATGATTATACAACTATGACATTCCAGACTACACCCCATGACTCCCCAGTGCCCAGACCAGTGCTCAGGGCAAAGCACCTGCTCGATAAACACCTGTCAAAGGCCTTAAGGACAGCATCCCCCACTGCCTGCCTCTTGTTGCTGCCAGTCTGCCCTCCTCCGCACCTGTCTCCTGTGTCTCATCGCATTCGGTGGCCTGGCTCTCATTGATGTAGATGCTCCCATTGCGAATCAGCCAAACAACTCCGCTCAGCAGCTGCACAAATGGATTCTCAGTGTCCAGCACCTCCTCCTCAGACAGGTACCTGTACCCAGGGAGGGTGAGAGACTCACTCACCTGCAGAGGCAGCTGGGGGCTTGGGCTCCTTCCTTCCTCCCATCTCAGCCTGGCCTGCTCACTCCTCCTCCTGTCCTAGGAACCTGCCTAGCCCTGCTGTGGTGGTCTGCTGCTCTTTGGAATCTGACAGCAGGGCAACGAAACTGAAGCTAAACAGGGACTTCAAGTATCCCCTGTACATGTACCTTTGCAAACTCCCTGTACTTTATGGTCTTCCATCTCTAGGCCAACACTCCCTCAAAAGTACCCTATGTCCCTTAATGCTTCTTTGCTTCTCCAATCCCACCGCTCCCTCATGTCCAGGATTGGAGCAAGCTCTAAAGTAGTCTTGTCACTTTCTGAGAATGTACTCCTTCTGTGGGTCCCTTACATACACTAAACCTTCCTGAACCTCTGGCCCATTGTGCCTGCTGTTCCTTCTGCCTTGGGGGTGCTTGCTCGTGCTCCAGGTCTTCAATCTTTGCGACTGCTCGATCTTTAGGTCTCAAAGGTCACCTATTCGAGGGGCCTATTTCTCACCACTCTACTAAAGTTAGCACTATTTGTCGTTGGTTCACCTGGATCATTGCCTCACTGAATACACCATCTGAACTTAACCTTGTTACCAGTATTTACTTGGCTTTTTTATTTTTCCTAGTAATGGGAGAGGTCCTTTAAGACAACCCGTGGGCACTTATTGTGGGTCACCTCACCAAGACCGAGCAGTTGCCTGACGCAAAGCAAATGCTCAGTGATACAGGGTGATGAAAGAACCCTGCAAGGAAGGTACCATATTTCTATTGCCCTTCTACAGATGAGGAAAAAGAGGCTCAACTCTGTTAGATAACTTGAACGCGACAATGGCATGGCCACGACCCAAATCTTAGGTCCTGTGCCCTTGACAGCTACGGGGTTCCCTGCCTTCTCACCCGGTAACCAGGGTCCCGTCGCGGCGGATCCCGAACTGCGCGTTCTGCAGCCCCCCGGAGCTGCTCACCCGCCGCCCGTCGCTCACCACGTTCCCCAGGCACTCGCCCGTGTTCATGCGGAAGAAGCCGCCGTTCTGGGCTATGCGGCAGGTGGCCATCCGCGCCGTTTCCTCCACGGTGGCTCGGCGCTTCTGCGAGCAGCCTCCAGGACCGCCTGGCTCTAGCACCGAGAAGGTGCGCAAGGGTGCGGCGGCCCTTGTCAGGTGACCGGACACTGCGCGTCCTCCGAAGTGTGACACGAAGGTGCGCACCGACAGAGGTCCAGCTTCGGGGGTTGCAGGTGGCGGGGGCCAGCTCTCGTGCTCGAGGCTCCCGGTGTGCAGCAGCGTGCAGTCCCGGGCCAGGCGCACGCGCGCGCGGGGGTAGGGCAGCAGCAGATCGTCATCGCGGGAGGCCCTGCGGGGATCCGATGGTAGTGAGCTCAGGTGGCTTTTCTAAGGAACCCAGAGAACAAGAGGTTCCCGAACCATGTTCGCCCTCCCGGAAGCTGCACTCACCCCTCCTCGAAGCCGCCGGACGCTTCCCGAAGGAAGCACAACAGCACAAGCAGGAAGAGAATTCCACGCCCGGTGGGGGCCGCCATATTGACTTGGACCTCTAGTCACGTGGGCCATAATCACGTGACTTCATGTCAGCCCGCGGCGGCCTTGAGCTCCCAAACTATCGCGAGATCTCTCCTCCGAAAGAGATTTTGGGTGGGGTTAAGGACTGGTTGGAAGTAACTTTATGTTGTAGTTTCAAATTTAGAGAAAGTTGGAACAGATTTCTGCTGTACTTACTTATGTTTACCGATTGTTTACACTTGCCTTAGCATTTCTCCTTTACTTATAAACTTTTCTTTTCCTTGAACCGATTGCAGCCTAGTTGCAGAGTTTCCCCTTTACCTGCACTTCACTGTGATTTCTGAAAACCGGGCTGTTTTTTTTTTTTTTTTTTTTTTTTTTTTTTTTTTTTTTTTTTTTTTTTTTTTTTTTTTTTTTTTTTTTTTTTTTTTTTTTTTTTTTTTAGGGAAGGATCTACAGGGTATTCAGGGTCTCACCTGGCCTCTGTGCCTGCTTACAGGCGCTTTAATCCACTGAGCTATTTGGCTGGCCGCTGTTTTCTTATATAACCACAGGACAAGTAAAATCAGTGTTACAGGCAGATAACTTAGATAGAAATTATCAGGCAGTCAGAGAGGGTACAGGTCCTAGAAGGAGTCAGTAGAGAAGGTCACATCAAAATTGTGGCTAGAGACAAACTGGAAGAAGAACCAGCTACTTCAGAACTGAAATACAGGATCATGAATTCAAGGACAGACTGGGCAATTTAGTAAGGGCAGACTAAGCAGGCATAAGGATTGTTACAGTGCTGGCTCCACCCCGGGTGTGCCCAGCCGGCCAACCAGACCAGTCATAGTAGTGCACACCTGTAATGCCAGCGCTGGGCGGGGGAGGACTGAAACAGGAAGATCGCTGCAAGTCCGAGCTGTGTAGTGAGACACTGTACCAAATACATTAAAAAAAAAAAAAAAAAAAGGTCTGAAGATATAACTCCGAACAAAGGGCCTGGGCTCGCTTTATAGTACCACAAAAACAAAAATACACAAAACAGAAACAAAAACACAAACAGAAACCAAAAATAAAAAATGCCTAAGAATGTTAAGGGGATGAGACCAGAGGGTTAAAGCAAGCCCGGACCCTTCTGAACCTGAGACTTCTCTGAGCCCTGCCACCTCTGAACCAGAGCCCTCCTGAATGAGCCAAGACTGGCCCCAAACACAGGAGCCACTTTATTTTGTAGCACGTGCATCAAGCTTCCTTTGAGATGCTTTTCAGCAGGCCCCTCATCTTGGGGCAGTGTCCAGGGTCAGGCAGTGTTTGAGTTTTGGTGCAACACACAGGCACCTTGGAGCCATTGCACTCTGGCTAGCTATTGGTATCACAGTGATGCCAGCTAGGCCAGGACCTTTCTGTTTGCAGGCAACACTGCCCCTGATTCTTTGAGCCCGTGTGTGATCCGGGTCAGCCTGCTGATGTGGATAGTGTTCTTCCAAAGGCACATCCTCCCCACAACTTCAGTGTGACCTTATTTGAATACTGGATCTTTGTAGACCTAATTAGCTAACATGAGGTCAATTAGTTAAGGGTAGATCTCTGTACTGGAGAATGAATCCTAAATCCACTTTGACTGGTGCCCTCATTAGAAGAGACAGGGATACACAGAGAAAGAAACATGGTCAAATGAAGAGGTAAAGCAGTGACTCAAGTGATGTAACCATATGAAAGCAAGGGCTACAATTGCTGGCTACCGTCAGAGGGTAGGAGAGAGGTATGGAACAAAGCAGTTGTGACTGACTGCCTTTCTTGGGCGACTGATGCAAATTTCTCTCATGCTTTCAGAGAGATCATGACCCTGGTTCTCACTCCTTCTGCTGTCCTGCACATTTAAGTTTGATTCTTAAATAGGGACATCAGTTTGTCCTTCTGAAAAGCCAAAGTTGTATGTATAAAGCCTTTTTTAGGACTTCTAACAGGATCAATGTCTTCTATCTGTGTTGTGTGGCATTAGAGGTGCAAAGGGCTGTGAGGGTATTTACAGTATCCCAGAATCTGGCTTTGAGGTTTTTGCAGATAGGGGATGTTGTAATATACTCTATGTATGGTAGGTGGCCCTCAGGTCCCCTGAGCACATTTGAGACACCCTCACTGTGTGAACTATGTATGTAGAGATGCCAGCTGGCCAAAACAGACACCTATTAAGACTTGGACATTCTATTTGTTCAATAGTGAGAGTTGTACCCAAGACCTTCACATTGAGCTACATCTTACACCTTTTAAAACTTTATTTATTTTAGCCTTTTTTTTTTTTTTTTTTTTTTTTTTGAGCCAGGGTCTTACTATGTAGTTCAAGCTTGCCTTGAAAACTCAATATGTAGCCAATCTGGCTTCAGCCTCCTAAGTTCTGGGATCACAGGTGTGCACACCACCATATCCTGATTTATTTTTTATTTTGAGACAGGGTCTTGCTAAATTGCTAGGCTGGGCTCAAACTTCGAATCCTGCTTTGGCCTCTAAGAGTTCTGAGATCACAAGCACATGCCCAATTTAGATGTGTTTTCTTGGTAATGACCCAATTTAGATGTGTTTTCTTGGTAATGACTTGTAGGGGCTGGGTTGATGGCTCAGTAGAGTAAGTGCTTCCCTGGCAAGTGTAAGGGCCTGAATTCAATCCCCAGTTTTGCAAAAAAAAAAAAAAAAAAGTGATTCCCTGGCTTGGTAATTTAAAACCTTCTGGAATGTGCCAACTCAGGCTTCAGTGAATAATCCATCCCAAATTCAGGAAGGATACAGGTGGGCATAATTCCCTACTAATCCATTTATGTTCATCTGACTTCCCTAAAGATATATATCTGTCTCAGTAACTTTTTCCTTGTGAGGTAATTTGAAAGAAATCCTTGAGGCATCCTGAGTGTGAAGTGGGTATTAAAATCTACTTCCTGGTTCACCCAAGAAAACAGCAACCTCAGAAGCAAGTCAATCCTGTCAACAGAATCCATGAATGTCCTGTGGTCTGACAACTTGAGAATGCCTGAGGGAAAGTGTTCAAGGGAAGGATTAGAGTGGTCCTCTGAGACCATCTGTCTGACAAGATTTAGAAGAACCTCCACCCACCTCCTCCCTAGGATTGTTCAGCTGGGCACAGAGACATGGGGACATTTTATTTCACAGAGGTACAACTCAGTGAGCTAAGATACCACAGCAAATAAGCTGCAGCTGTTATCCACCTGGAGACAAAACAGGGCCATTCTGGTCAGGTTCTTCCTGCCCAGTTCGCTACCATGCATACTTGTGTGCATGCCCCCTGTCACAGCACCATAGACAGCAGCTGGATCTATGAGAAGTTTCTGGAAAATCTTTCCCCATGTGATGAAGCAGTGTTCAGATGCCTTCATGCTGAAGAATGGTGAGCTGGGAATTCAAGAACCGTGAGGGTCTAGCTGCCCCGCCTGATGCTTTGCAATATGCCCTGTTGACTGAAATTGGGATCTTGTGGCAGCAGGCATTGCTTACTTGGGACTCACTATGTGAGTCTTGCTGTCATCTTTGTGTTAGTGAGGAGGAACTGGGTCACTGAGAAGTCAGTGACTTTGCCCATGGACACAGCACTGGGGTCTGAATCCAGGCACTCTAACTATAGAGCACATCACTACCTTGTTACACTGCCTCTCTGAGATGATGTATCCACATGTTGTGTTATCCTGACCTTGGCACAGGATATGAAAAACAGCATGTGTTGTCTCTCACAGTACTCTTTCTTTCCAGCTCATGACTCATGACTCATGACTTGATCTGTTCTTCTCAGAGGCCCTTACTTCCCCCACTGGCACGGATATAGTAGTCAGAAAAAATAGCCTTTAAGTTTTGTGTATGGGTGCTCTGGTTGGAAAGTCACCTCCAAAACTCACTGTAATTTAGCTGCTGATGTAACAATGTTAAGAGATAGCATCTGGCTAGGTGCAGTGGTCCACATCTGGAATTGCAGCCACTTGGAGGCTGAAGCAGCAGTATTAAAGACTGAAGTCAGCCTGGGCAACTTAGGGACACTCTGTCTGAAAAAAGCAAGGCTGGAGATTTAGCTCATTTGTGGATCACCCCTGCATTTGACCCTCAGCTCATAATGGGGAAAAGGTGAGGTCTGAGAGAGGTGACTGGGCCATGGGGCTCTGAATTTCTGAATGGATTTGTGCCTTCTCCAGAGAGGGCTGGTTAGCATGAGAGCAGGTCTGGTATAAGGTCAGTCCCTTCTTGCCCTGTCTGTGTCTGGCGAGTGCTCACTTGTCATTCCATTATGGCACAAAAGTTTTCAGCAGATGCTGTGCCATACTCTTGGTCTTCCTGGTCTCCAGAATCAACTGTGTAGACTGTACAGTCACTTTCTGCAACTTGTAGAGGGAATAGTGGTGTTCTGCTATAGCTGGTGAAGCCAAACTAAGGCAGTGGGTCTCTAGCGGGGGTTAAGAGGGATTAGGGGCTTGAAACAAAGGAAAAGGTTGTTCAAGGTCACCCAAGGGCTAAGTAAAAAGACCCAATTCCTGACCGACTGCTTGCTATGCATTAATTCATCTTCTTACCCCAACCCCTCCCAGCCACCTTCTGGGCCCTGCCTACTTGGGGGTCTCCAAACAGTCTGATGCAGTGACATGGGGTGGCCTGCTGGTCTCTTTCTAATGCTGCCCCTTCCTTGGAATATGGCCTGGGCCCCAGAACCCAAGGAAGTGCAGTGGCAAGCGGAAACATTGAAATGACACCCAGGATTTGGAGGCAGATTTATTTAGGTCAACAGGCACTGATTGGGATCATTCTCAGAATATCAGGCCCTGATCTCTGGTGGTCTAGGGCTTATACTGGATAAACAGGAAGCACAGGGGCAGAATGGCTTGTCAATTGGGGATTGGTTTATGCAAGGTACATCATAGTGACTAGGTATGTTTCACAGTGATCAGCTGTTTTTAAGAGACAGGAGCAACTGGAAATGGAGCAGGACCTGTTTCCTGGGCAACTAAAAAACTGAAGTATATTGGGGGCCAGGCATTTTCTGCTACAGAAGAAGATCTAAAGCAGTCATGGAGCTATGTGATGGTTGGCTAGATGATGTTCTAATGCACCAGAGGCTGATCTGCCAGGATGTAGAGGAAGCCGCCCAGGGCTGCGACAGCTGTGGCAGTGCTGTGGCTGGAACAGCCATCTGGAGGGGAGACAACTGATAAGTACTGGCTTGGACATTTCAGCCCTTCTTCAAAACAACTGAACCCATCTTTTGGAAAGAAATGCTTTTCCAGTGTCATCAGGGTGCTTGGAGTCCTGTGTGGACCTGCTTTGCTGGAATCATTTGCTAAAGTTTGTGGAATGCTTGCTCTGCAACCTTGCTATTCCACTGCAATGTGCTTATCTACTTTTTATTAATAAAAACTGGAAACCAGAGTCTTCTATCCCTTCCATATTCCTGCCTGCTATCTCTCTTCCTTTCCTTCCCCATGTGACCATATCCTACTCTTGGTTTCTCTGCATTGCCTGGCTGTGCATCGTCTCATCAGAGCAGCACACCTGAGGACATAAAGGACATTTCCTCAGGTCCTAGACAGAAGTTATAAATAGGGGCAGCCTGGGGTCACAAGGACTGTTTATACCACTCGCCTGTCACCTGCTAGGCCCCTCCATGCCTTTCCTTTCTCCAAATGCTGCACAGAGACCCCTCTAAAGTATACTTTCAGGGCACCTTGGCTCAGGCATCTTCCAAGATTTGTCCTCCAGGAGGCACTGCCAGATGAGAGAAGAAGCTAGGTTCTGCTCACCTCTGTTTCCTGGGACCTCCTGCATGGTTAACCTCTGGGCTTCCCATTTTTCTTTTCAGGTCTTCCAGCCTCTTAAGGCATATTCCTGATACTAAATGATCTCTGTGAAGTTCCTGATGCAGGTTCTAGTCTCTGACCCCACTCCCAGGGAGTGCTGTTCCACACCTCATTGGAGCCTCTCTACTCCTCTCAGGCGAGCTCTCTGAACAGAGGGCTCTGTCCTTCTGAATTGTTTGAAGATGCTTTCCTCTATTCCCCAAACATGAAAGCTTTGGGACCTTTTTCCTTCAGTGACAGAGGCACCCACCTGTATCAGAAGAGAAGGAACAGGCTTTGAAGCCTTGGCTTTTGAAAGTGTTTTGGGCTCAAGCAAAGAGCCCTCCCCACACCTTTTGTGGTCCCGGGGACTGAACTCAGGGTCTTTTCACTCAGATATATCCCTAGCCCTTTTTATTTTGAGACAGAGTCTCCCTAAGTCACTCAGGTTGGGCTGAACTCACAATGCTCCTGCCTCAGCCTTCCAGAGTGCTGGGATTACAGACCCGGTTCCCCTGAGCATTTTTGTTACCTGTGAATTGTTTCTCTCGCCTCTTGACTCTTCTGAGAACATGCTGTTGGTACAGAGAGGGTGCAGGTTTCACTTTACTGCTGGCATCTGGAGAAGAGCAAAAGATGAACTCATGATCTTTGAATGGTGCATGATAAATCTGTTCCCCTTCAGATACCACAAGAGATAGAGGTCTTCTCTGAAATACTGAGGCTACTCTAGAAATTTTCTCTCACATCTGCCTGTGGATCCTTCCAAAAGGCTTAAATTTGTCTTCTATCGTGGCACCCATGGCTTCCCAGATCATGTTCTCAAGCCACCCACACCACAGGTGCTGGAGGGGGGTGGGAAGATACAAGTCCCTGCCCCCTGAAACACCCTCTGCCAAGGTTTGGCAGGCCTGATAATTTTCATTCCATAAACTGTTTTCAAAACAACTGCATTTGATTTTTTGAGGATCCAAGTGTCCCACCGAGGACCCCCAAATTTATTTTCAGGGGGCCTGCCTCACTCACACCTCACTCACGCCTCACTCACGCCTCACTCACGCCTCACTCACGCCTCACTCACGCCTCACTCACACCTCACTCACACTCACACCTGATCATGGTCATTTACTTATACACGGAAGAATTGAAGCTCAGAGTACAAAGTGACTTCCTCCAGAGCTGACCAACTGGCAAGGGTCCTGTGGCTGGCAGTGTGTGTCTTGTACCTCTCCGCCTATGTCACCTCCCTGTAGAGGCCTTCTCTGACCACTGCACCTGAGGAACTTTCTTCAGTGTTCTTTCCTCCTCTGCTTGTTGTCTCTGTCACAGCTGTTGTTCTCATTTCTCTTACTGGTTTTTTTAAGGATTTCTGCCTCTTTTCCTCAGGCTTGACTTTCCCCACAGCATAGATGGTGTCTGGGGCTTTTGTAGATACTGAGTAAATGCTTGTTGAATGAAATGAATTTGTTGGTGCAATTTTAGTGGCTCTCATCCTGAGAGGAAACTCCCATTCTTAAAAATGTTAGCTCCAAAAGCTGTGAGCCCATTCCGTGTGTGTGTGTGTGTGTGTGTGTGTGTGTGTGTGTGTGTTCAGGTGCACATGCATACAAGTACATATTTCACATCTCTCCTAGCACCTCGTGCCAGTGCATTCTCCCTCCTCCTTTATCCAGTGTAGAAGCAAAGCTTACCAGGCACTCCAAAGCATCCTTCCTGTGGCTTCTGCCAGCTGAGAATGGCCTCCAGCCACCGGAGCTTGTAGAAGTCAGAGAAGCCACCAATGCCACAGAACATGACTGGAAGCAAACCCAGGGGTCTGTCTGTAGCCTGTCCTCCCAGGCCCACCTCCTCCCCTTTCTGAGGCCATCATGGTACCACCTTCCTTCTCCTGCATGGGGCTGCCAGGAGACTCTATCTTATCAACTGGGGTTCCCAGGCTGAGTCCTGCCTCCCTCTGGGGCCTTCAGGCAAGGAGCAGCCCCCAGGGCTCTCTTTCTGCCTCATCTCTAAGGCTGAGTGGGTCGTTTTTCCTGTCATCTTGTTAGCCTATCCAGATGTCCATCACTGGATCAGCCTTTGGGGACACAGTCACACAGTGGCAGATAAGTATAGGATGCTCAGTAATTTGAGTTTCTGATAAGCAACAAATAAAATTTTAGTGTGAGCTTATCCTATGCTAAGCACATATATTGTGTGCCTGTACATTTACCCTAATCATGAACACCCTGTTGCTTTATCCCAAGGTCAGAAGGTCAGCTATACTGTTTTCCATGAAGAGGTCCTGGGTGGGGTAGGAATATCCAGCAGCCTCAGATTTCTGGTTCAGGTCCATCATGTTGGCACAGAAGATGCTGATATAGTGCTGGCTCTGACTGAACAGTCCCTTCGTGCATCCTTTCTGGGGGACAAACACCCAGGGACAAGGGAGTTAGTATGCAAGAAAATGCACACTCCATCTCAGAGAGACCTGCAGTCTGAGACAGTCTTGCATGGGCTGTGTCAGGGCAGGTCCCTCTTTCCCCAAGAGCTCTTCCCATACACTCCCAGCTGGTTCCATCACTGGGGATCAGGAAGAGCTGGGTTCAAATTCTGGCTTGGTGTAATCTGGGCCCAGCTCTGCAACTGCCTACAAGAGCATTTGCAGTCTTACTGTGGGCCACCCCTGCTCTGGCTTCAGTGCTACTACAAGTGCAGACTTGGCTAGTCACTAACCCATGATGGAAAAGAACAGGCACTGAGAACAGGATTTAGCAGCAATGATCCGAGTAACCTTTGCCCTGTTGAACGCAGCCAACATAATCATTTGCAATTTAGTTTTTAGTATGTCTTCAAAAATACTGGCCTGTTGTAGTATGCAAAGAAATAGTAATTTTAAAAATCCCATCAAAGAAAGGACTTTGAGGCTCTGGATAAAATTTTTGGATTTGTTCAGGTCTGGGGAGATAGCTCAGTAGAATAAGAATTTGCCTGGCAAGCACAAGGTCCTGAGTTCTATCCCCGGTACCCAGAAAAAAAAAAATTTTGAGATGTATTCATTGGGGCTGAGGAGATAGCTCAGTAGAATACGTGCTTCCTGGCAAGCGCAAGGTCCTGAATTCAATCCCAGTACCGCCAAAAAAAAAAAAAAAAAAAAAAAAAAAAAAAAAAAAAAAAAAAAAAAAAAAAAAAAAAAAAAAAAAAAAAAAAAAAAAAAAAAAAAAAAAAAAAAAAAAAAAAAAAAAAAAAAAAAAAAAAAAGGGTTTTAGCACAAGTTTTTGATATAAATAAGTATACATGAGGTGATCAAAATGTATGGTAAATGTTTAAAAGTAGCATTTAGTACAATAGAAGACATTGCCATGATTCATCCTCAACACCCTCCCTCCTTGCTTCCAGCACACTTGCCTCATGGCCCTTACACTTTCTCAGGCAGTCCTGGGAGCCCTTTTCTGTGAGTGTTTTTATACGCTGAAATCTAAAGTATGAGGAACACACTGTGCAGCACCAGCCAAGAGAAAGGCAGGCTTTCCAAAATGCCAGCATGAGTCACTTTCACTTTACGCAGCAGGCCTGGTACCATGCACCTTCTGGCTCCTGGCCAAGATCAGTGTTTTGAATCATGTCAGTACCAGGAGAAAGGCCCAGCAGCACAACTAAAGACATGAAAGAGGACTTCCAGAACTGCTTCAGAAAGTGGTAGGAGTCATGGGATAAGTGTGTTTGAAATGAAGAGCAGTTTGTTGAGAGGGATTAATGGTGAAGTGTCTTTTTTTTTTTTTTTTTTTTGTCTTTTTGAGACAGGGTCTCGCTATGCAATTCAGGCTGGCTTTAAGCTCACTTTGTAGCTCAGGCTGGTCTCGAACTCACAATCCTCCTGCCTCAGCCTCCCGAGTGCTGGGATTACAAGCATGCGCCACCACACCCGGCTGGTGAAGTGTCTTATATTGTAATACATTAAAAAAATTTTAGACATTTACCATACTTTTCAATTATATCTTGAAAATATAACCTAGTTCATAATTTGTTTTTTATTATATTCTTAAAAATGTTGGTCTGTCTCAGCAAATGAAAAGTAACTTAAAAAACCTTGTCAAGCAAAAATTTCTGATCTCTGAGTAACATTTTTGGCATAGAGATCATGAGATCAATCAAATTTATTCCTCCCACCCCCCTGTCCATCCTCCACCTCATAAATATATTTTTCATGTTCTTATTTTCCAGTGCTGGGGATTAAACCCAGGCCTTCCCACATGCTAAGCACACACTATCATTGAGCTATGCCCCCAGCACCATTAAATATGTAGCTTTAACATTCTTATCATTATCATCTTGAGACTTGAAAGAGAGTTGGGTGAGGGGTTGGCGGGGTGGGGTGGGGCTGGGTCCACCTCTACTCACTGACCTCAATTCCTGCACCTGCAAGGACAGACCATTGCTCAGATCTGATGTGGAACAATAGCCACCTGGTCTTGGTTCCTCAGGATGAGGGTGCTGTGCACCCCAGTGTCTAAGACACTAGAAAAGCCAGGGACCAGGTACCTTACAGCTTTTCTTCCTGAAGCCTTGGGGCTCAGAACTTTAAAACCCACCTGCCTTTTTGTCTAATAAGTTCAATTTGTTTTTGTGCAATGAGGCTAAAGTAAGTAAAGCTCAGTGTCTTCCATATCTCAGATTGTTAAATTTTGTGTCATTTTACCATGGAAATTATCACCCCAGTAACAGCAAGGAAACCCAGGCTGCTGCTTCTTCTAAATCCCTCTGTCCCAGCTGTCTCCATGGCTACCATCACTATGGGCATGGCTTGGTCTCCTACAGGTGGCTGGCTGCCCGCTAACTTTTTTCCAAGTTCCTCCGTGCTCAGCTATGTTTTGCTGAGTCCTTCTTCCTGCCTTCTCTGTTTTATTCCCTCTCTTCCTCATCGTTTTCCTGATGCCCTACCCTCCAGTTGAGTTCAACAGTGTCCCTAACCCCACCTCCCCCATTTGCAATTAAGTCAGCTCAATCACATAGAATTTTCTCACTTTTACCTCTTGATGGGTGGAGATGAAAGAAGGAAAGATGGGAAAAACATGTAAGTATATACACAGGATGGCTGATATAATCATACTCATAATTTCCATTTTTTTTGGCAAATGGTTAATGATTAGAATTTTCACCTTGACTGACTCTGTATGCTGATCTCTGAGCACCTACATTGAGGACAGCAATGTGTAATATAAAACCCATCGTTAAGGGCTGGGGAGATAGCTCAGCAGCATAAGCTCCTGCCTGGCAAGCACAAGGTCCTGAGTTCAATCCCCAGTACCACAAAAAAATAAAATAAAAATATTAAAACATGGTTGAATACCTCTCATCTTGTTCTTCTAAATGTGTACCTTTTCAAATTACCAATCATCCTACTCTCTTTAAAATAAAGTAAAACAAAAAAGACAAGGAAAAAAATTAAGATTTCTTGAAAGCAAGTGCCAATATTCAGTTATGTCCCTAATCTTGCATAACTGTATCTGTTAATCTGAGCAAACATTTGACAGCAAAAATAGATAATATAACCGCTACTGTTAATCAGCTAGTCCTGTTTCAAAAATCTGTAACATATATATTGTTGCATGTTACCCTGTTTCTGTCTTTTTTCTATTTGGTTTTACTCTTCACAATAAAATCAAATGAAATAAAAACAACAACAACAAAAATACAAAATACCATTTGATTTCTGGTGTGTAGCAGACAGAACTACCCATCTAGGAGCCCCCCACCACTCCCTTTTTTTTTTTTTTTTTTTTTTGCTAGAACCAGGGATTGAACTCAGGCCCTTGCACTTGCCAGGGAAGTGCTTATTCTACTGAGCCATCTCCCCAGCCCCTCAGGAGGCCTTTTCTCCTCCCCTATCATTCCTACCCACACTCACCATTCTGGCCCAGAGGAAGAAAAGCATCTGGTGGGACAGGTAGTAGCCGGAGCGGCCAGGCTTGGTCATGAACCTCCTGCAGAAGTCTGAAAGCCCACAAGGCTGGCTGCTGGTGCTCCTGGGGAAGCCACGCCCGGTGTTGAGGATGGTGCTCCAGGCCCAGCCTCCCTGTCCTTTCTGTCCACCCTTCCCCTATAGCTTCCTGGCTGGGGACTGGTGTTGCCAAATAAAGTATAGAAATTCTCTCTGGGAGGCTGAGGCAAGAGGATTAAAAGTTTGAGCTCAGCTAGGCCTGAGATGCAAGCTCATAATCCCAGCATGCAGGAGGTCAAGAGAGGAGCACAAGGCCAGTGCGAGCTACATAGTGAGACTCATAGTGAGACTCGGTCTCAAAACAAGCAAACAAACAAGTAAATGAATGCATGCTCGGGCCCAGCCTGTGCAACTCGGTGACTTACTGAGATCCTGTCTCAAAGCAAAAAAAGTAAAAAGAATGAGAGCAGTGGTTTAGTAAAAAGACCTGGGTTCAAGCTCCAGTGTTGTAAAACAAAACACATAAAACAAAACAAAACAAGAGTTCCTGTGAACTGACTTCCTATGTCAGTACCCTCAGTTCTGGACAGATGACGGTGGAGCTGTCCTGTGTGTGGGAAGCTGCCAGAGGTCAAGACTCCCAGCTGTCACCTTTCTACCTTAGCCCTAACCAGCAGACTTCTGACCCCAGACAGCTTTGGAGTCTGCACCCCACATGTCATTACCCCTGAGACAAATCTCTCCCCCACAAAAAAAGAGTTCATAAGTTTGAGCTCTGGTACAAGACAGACAGACAGACAGACAGACAGACAGACAGACAGACAGACAGACAAATCAGCTAGGGGATCTCTCACTGGAGTGCAGCCCCTTGGGGGCTCAGTTGTGGTTTGGGTCAGAATACTCTCTGAAGGGTGGAGAGTCCTCCCTGGCCCCCACCTGGCCTTGTTCAAGCCCACTTAGCTGTGGAATGAAGTGGGCTCAGTCCTGCTTTCCTGGACTCACGGCCCATTGGGGGGCAGAGGTGTGTGATAGATGTCATGCCTACATGACAGCAGTATGCAGATGAGAAGCCACCTTGTGTAGGGGTCGGTTCTGGGGGCAGCATGCTAGAGCTGGCCAGGGCAAAGAATTTCCAGTTTTAGGGGTGAATGGGGATGGGGTGGCCAGTTTTAGGGGTGAATGGGGATGGGGAAGGAGCAAGGGTTTGTTGGAGGTGAGGAGAGTGGGCATAGAGACACCAGGGGCTGAATCAGAGTTGTTCCAGGGCCCAGAAGGGCTGTGGGAGCTGGAGCTCTGTCCTGGGACCAGGAGAAGCTGAGGCAGTTTGAGCTGGGGAGCTCAGACAGACTAGAACAGGGCGGGAGAGGATGGCTAAGCACCTTCCTGGAAGCTGTGCCCGCTTCTGCCCAGACCCTGGAGGCTGTTCTGGGGGCTTGGAGTTCTAGCAGGGCAGTAGAGAGAACAATTTGGGGTTCTAGTAAGTCAGGAAATTGGGGCTTACCCTGTTCCCAACAGCAGCATCAAGCACGCATCACTGCTGTCCTCTGAGAAAGAGTACTCAAGCTCAGGCCAGGGATAGACTAGGGAGGCACTGGTGTGGGTCCAGGTGTGGGGCAGCTTCCAAAACCCAGGCTGGAGGCTTGGCTGGAACTCTGGCAGAGGGGAAAAGCAGGTAGTGCCGGCAAAGTCTGAGGAATGACCTGGAGCTGTGGTGACCTGGGGCAGGGAAAGTCCCCTAACCTTAGCCAGGGAACTGTCCCCACCCACTGCACCTTACACAGGATGCCCTGCCCAGCTTCCAGCCCAACTTCTTGGCTGCTGGTGGTGGGAACTGAAACATTTCAGAAATTCCTTTTCTTAAAACAAAAAAACAAGACAAAGCAAAACAAAAACAAACAAAAATCCAGAATAGTTTTTCCCTGGTCAGTTTGGGACAGTGTTGGGATAGGCTGTGACTACAACTGCTGCAACCCACAGAAGCTTGAGATCCATGAAAGGGACCAAAGACCCTTTGGGTCCTGTTTTACAGTGCAGCACTCCCAATATATACGCTTGGCAAGGGGCTTCTTATCTACCAGTTCCATTCTTTTGTCTGTAGGATGGGAATAGTATGCACTTCTGAGGGTAGGAGTCAGGTAAGGATGGGAACCTCTGCTTGGAGGAGGAGGAGGAGGAAGGATAAAGTGAGTCACACAGGTGGGGCTGCAGTCTAACAATGAGGTGTGCAGTAGCTCATGACCCCCATGTTTTTTGTGAACCCCAGGGACAGGGTTGGAGCATTGTGAGGTATCTTGTTCCCTATGTACCAATTCAGGCCAGGATTATAGAATAGGATCTTTTGTAGGGTCCCTTGAGGCTGGTATGCACATAGATACTCAGCATTACAAGGAACAGGAGAGATGCTGGCATGATAGTAAGGTCTCCCATGCTAGGAGGTGACTTGCCTTTTAGATATGCCATTCTCAGGAAGGGCCAGACAAGACCTGTCTCCGTGGTCCAGGAAGACCCCCTAGCAATGGGCAATAGGAAATATCCTGTTTGTCCTTCCATGTGGGCAAGATAGGTCATTGATTGGAGTCAGGGATGAGCATTCCTGGTAACTTGCTGAGCCGGCAGGAGACAATTGAGGACCATTCTATGCTGCCATTCTACTCTAAGAGGAGCCTATACCAGGGTCTTCAGCAATACCCAGAAGCTGTCTTCCTGAAGCAATGTCCTTCCCCATGGTTACCTCTTAGGTACTCAGGATCGCTGAGATTCAGGTAGGTGATGGATCTGTGGAGGAGAGGGGCCAGCTTGTCAGCCAGTTTCCCAGCTCGCAAACTCAGTGGCTGCAGCACGGGGTCCAATGCCCATGCCTCCTGTGCACCTCGGAGCTGTACTGGGGAGCAGAGATCATCAGTCACCAGCTGTCTAGCCACAGGCTCCTCTGCCTTCCCTGAATAGGGCCTGGGAGGATTCCTCGAGCTGACTGGAAGCCAGCCCTTGTGGGCTGATCTGGCAAAGGGGAGGGGTCAGTTCCTGCCTTGATAGCTGCAGGTGGGCTGGGGACACTCCTAACTGATGCTTTTTGGTTGGGTGACCAGAAAAAGTCATCTAATTTTTCTGCATTTCTGTTTTTGTCTGTAAAATGAGGACAATGAGTCAGTACTTCTCAGATCTGGCTTCCTAAGGATTACATGAGCTAATGTGTGAAGATTTAACATTACCCATTGCACAAAGCAAACCCCTGATGAGGTGTGGCCCTTAGTATTAACTGCAGAGACTTGGGGTCTGCTGTTCTGTGGAGGGATGAGGAGCCCTTTGCTCTTGGGGTTGGTGCCAACTCATCCACAACCGAAAGCATTTGTTCCGATCCCTGAAAGTACTGTGGGCCTGTCTGTGACTCGGTGTCTGCTATCCCTAGTCCGGGAGTTGGCTCTGGGGCATTGCGATTGTTAATTATTTCTAGAGGGGTTTTTGGCAGAGCTGAGTGCTGTGAGGGCACCCTGGTGTGCTTCTGGCACCCTAGTAGAGCAGAGGCTTAGAGCAGAGCAGGCCTGGATGGTGGGGTAGGATCTTGGTGTTTTCCAGGATGTGACTTGCAGAGCAGAGATGTGAAAAGGATGTGGGGTGGGCTTGTGGCTGCAAGGAGAAAGACAGAGATGCCCCCTGCCCAAGCCTAGGCTGACACCAAAACAGGGTTTCTGAGCAGGACATGATGAGGTGTACCTGTAGTTCTAGCACTCTGGGAGGCTGAGTCAGGAGGATCATAAATTTGAGCCTAGCCTGGGCGATTTACTACTTTGGAGAGAACTTGTCTCAAAATAAAAAATAAAAAGGGTTTGGGATATAGTTCAGTGTAGTCTCTGGTTTATCCCCCAGTATCACGCCCCCCCCCCCCACACACACAAAAAAGAGAGGCCTCTGTTGCTTTGGTGAGGGTGGCCTGCAGGAAGTGGCTCCTTGAACAGGTTTGTGTGTCTCCAGCCTGCCTTGGCCAGTCTCCAACCCACTCTTTAAGGATCTTACATCTGTCAAGACTAAACAAACACTGGGCCCTATTCTCAGAACCTCCAGTTGCCTTTGGCAGGCCATGAAGGAAGCCAGAAAGGAACTCAGGGCTCTGGTTTTGTTCCCAACTATCCTTACATAGGAGAAGCAGCCTTTCCATAAACACCACTAAAAGGACTCCTCTGCCCCTCCTTGTTCATGGTGTGTCAGACGGCAACTGCCAAATGGATCACTTACTTCTAAGAATATAATTTTCAAATCTTTTCTCATGTTGCCTTTAAATCCTTCCTACTTCTAAAATATTTGATAACAGTTGGCTGAGTCCTACACATAAGAGAATGCAGCGCCCTCCTCCCTCTCCTCAGAGCCAAAGCAGCCTATTCTAATGCTGGATTGTCAGGGGCCAGGGGTCAAAGGGGGGCAGGAGACATGGTCCAGAACTGGTTTTCCCACTGGCCATCTGGACCATAGGCAAACTCACCTTCCAGCACCTGAAAGCCCACAACACCATCCAGGTTGATTTCAGGCAGCCGTTCCTCCAGAAACATGGTGGCTCTCTCTAGTGCAGACAGGATCAGGCCTGCAAGGGTGGCCTTGCCCTCTGTGTCATCCAGCTGTGAGAGTGAGGAGGGCTGCAGTGACAGCGAGGACAGCAGCAGGAGAAAGAGCACCAGCCCTGGCCTGGCCATGATAGACTTTCTGGTCATACTGATCACCTCCTGCAGCACTGGGAGCTCTCTGCCAAGAGCCGTGGCCCGCCCTCTGCCCGTCCCCTTCCTTGCAGGCCTGGCAGGGCTCCCCAGTAGCCTGCCTGGCCTGGGAAGAGAGCTTTGGGCAGGGTGGTTCCTGGGGACAGGAGGCTTGCGGGTGGCCAGAATCAGTCCAGTCCTGTACACAGAGCCCACTGGCTGCCCAGTGGGGAGAGGAACTCCCCCTGTCCTTCTGGTCTCAGGTCCTCCATCAGTTATCTGGAAATGTCGCTTGCAACTTAGAAATCCAAAAGCCCTTCAAAGCAAACTTGGAAAAGAAGCTGGGAGCAAACTCCTTGGTGGCCACATCTCTCTAGCCTTCCCGGAGGGCCACTATTCAGTGGAAATAGAATTAAACCATAAAAGTGAGCTGTCTGGGCCTTTCAAAATTTTGTGCTAGCCACCTATCAAAAAAGCATCAATGTCTGCAATCCTGCAGTAGTGAGAGAGGCTGAGGCAGGAGGGTTACACATTTGAGTTTCCCCTGGGAAACTTAGTGAGATACTGTTCCAAAATAAAAAACATAGGCTCAGGGAGATAGCTCAGTGGTATAAGTGTCTGCCTGGCAAGTACAAGGTCTCATGTTCTACCTTTGTACTGAGAAAAAAGAAAAAGGGCTGGGAGTGTAGCTCAGCGGTAGAGTGCCCAATATCACACACACACACACACACACACACACACACACACACACGCACACAAACACCCCACAAGTAGGTGAAATGATCTTTTTTGACCCTAGTATACAAAATACCATCCAATATGTAATCAATAGAAAGATGATTCATTTCTCACATTACATTATTCTTGTTCCCATGGTGAGGGACGAGGAAGGAAGGCTTGCTTCTGTATCTTCAGAGGAGCTTCAATCTGCACCATCATCCTAGAGCTCATCTCTTGGTTTCCAGTGTGGACTGTTCAGCTTTCTGGTGTGGACCCTTTGGCCTTCCATTGCAGACTCTTTGGCCTTCTGATATGGACTCAAATGTGACACTACATTAGCTCCACGACTTTGACTGGATCCTTTGGGTCTCCTGTGTGCAGACAGAGCTTTTGTACTCTTCCACACCTGAGTCTGTGGGGGGTTCACTGTTGGCTAATCTTGTACTTTTTTTTTTTTTTTTTTATATTTCTATATCTTGCATTAAATGTTTCTCTAGTAACTACTGATTGATACAAGTGCGTTCACTGTTTCTGTTTTAACATTTAGATCTTTGCTCCATTTTTATTTCAGTGTAGTTATGGTGAGAGATATAGATCTAGATTTAATCTTCTGCATAGAGGTAGCTGGTTTTCCCAGCACCATTCATTAAAGAGACTGTTTTCCCTCCAGTATGTTTTTGGTGTCTTTTTCAAAGGTCATGTGGCCAGATATGCTTGGGGTTGCTCCTGCATCCTCTTTTGTTCCATCGATCCACAAGTCTGGTTTTGTGCCAGTATCATGCTGTTTTTATCACTATAGCTTTGTCATGTAATTTGAAATCTGGGCTTGTGATACCTTCTGTTTTACTCTTATTACCCAGGATTGCTTTGCTATTTTGGGTCTCTTCTGGTTCCATATGAATTTTAGGATTATTTTCTCTAGTTCTGTGAGGAATTTTGTTGGTATTTTGATTTGGATTGCATGAAATCTGTGCGTCACTTTTGGGAGTACGGTCATTTTGACATTATTGGTTCCGCCTATTCAGGAGCAGAGGGTTCCATTTTCTGGTGTCCCGTTCGATTTTCTCAGAGTACTACAGAAGTCCTTCACTTCCTTGGTTAGATTTCTTCCAATGTGTTTTATTTTTCTTGATGCTATTGTCAAATGTACTATCCTCTAATTTCTCTCTTGGTGAGTTTACTATAGATATAAAGGATGTTACTTTGGACTTTTGTTTGTTGATGTGTATTGTCGCGCGCAACCTCGGCCGGCAAGGAAGACGCGACAACCAGCTCTTCTTTCCGCGGTTTATTCAGGACCCCTATACAATCTACTTCCCCTGCTAGCTAGCTTTCTTGCTTCCTCCTTCTAGTCTCCCATCTTAGTCTAACATAGGGGAAACCCGCTCGTGGCTGTGAACCAGTGGGCGTCCAACCCCGGAGTGCCACGTGGGCACAGCCGATAGGTCCAGGTACACGGAAGCAACGCCCTAGTCCTAGCCTTAGCCAAACGAGAAGTTGTTTGCTACGGAGACCATCCACCCCCAGGTGGGGGTGGAAGGCGGAAGCCAGCGCCGTCTTTAAGGTGTGGCTGTGCCTTTAAGGTGAGAGCACT